>JAJMJJ010000053.1:0-62073 GCA_030568955.1 Geotrichum siamense (nom. inval.) | reverse complement strand
ATAATAATAATAATAATAATAATAATAATAATAATAATAATAATAATAATAATAATAATAATAATAATAATAATAATAATAATAATAATAATAATAATAATAATAATAATAATAATAATAATAATAATAATAATAATAATAATAATAATAATAATAATAATAATAATAATAATAATAATAATAATAATAAAATAAAACATTATATAAAGGGAGACTGTGTTAAATTTTGCCTGATACAGGCCTTCAAGGGGCATTGATGCGGTGGTCAAGTTTTTGTCTCTTACACCGGCACTCCTCTCTAGATAGTAGGTCCCATGGACCATTGGTTTGTAATGGTTTTTCCCTTGAAGAGATTATTCTCTACATCTAGGGGTAATAAGTTTCTCCACTAGGAGAATCAAGTTTTCCATTGCACGGTAATTAGTTTTATCACTGATTTCTGAAAAATTTAGCCCCATCCTAACTATAATAATTCAAAAGACACAGGGAAAAATGTGACCTTGTAAGCCTGTATCCGGCAAAATTAAACACAGTCTTCTTTTATATAATGTTTTATTTTGTGACTATTTTATTTTTACGTTAGTATTCATTTTATATTCACTTATAAGATTCTATATAGGACTATAAACAGAATTATTATTATTAGTATTATTATCAACACAGTCCTCTTTTATATAAATATTTTAATCGCTATTATTATTATTATAAGATTTTACTCTTATAAGACTATAAACACAATGCTTATAATTAGGTAGGTATATACCCTTGACGACAAGATGTGGTAAGGGACATCAACTAGATTTATTATTACGAAATAAAAAAAATGACTAGTATTATACAATACAAATTAGAAAATAAAATTAATTAGATATTGGTAGTGTACACGTTTTCCCATGGAGTTAATATATAATTTGAGAAATAAAGCCATAAATATGAGAGACCATCTTGGGAAACTTTGCATATACATTTTCCAATTATATTTTTGAACCCTCATTTTTCCATTCTATTATTTTTTTTTTTTAAAAAAAAAACAGAAAATATCTTTGAATTAATATGACTCAAAGGAATTTATGAGAAAGAAAATCAAAGTAAATTTGTATATATTCTCAAGGAGCCATTAATACAGAAAAAAAAAGGATTTCGTTTGTTCATAGTCCTGCCAATGGGATTTCTATCGTTCAATTCATGTAGGGGGAAGGTAAGTAAATTAAATACCTGATTTATGAAATGTTGTTCATTTAATTGGTAACATTTTCTGCAAATATCGTCATAATTGAAAATACTCCATAGAAAAGAGCAAGAGGGTATGCTACAAGAGCGCTCATATCGGATAATTGCAGAACTGTGACAAAAATTGCAGATGCTGACTTCGTGCACCAAGCAATTGAAAGAGCCGAAAGTAAATAGCCAAGAGAGTTATCCATGTTAATAAGAACTCCTATTGCACTGACAAAAACTAGTGGTAGTAAACAGTATCCAAGTACACTCGCAACACTTGTTAAATTTATACTTTTAGTTGACGACATCAGGTTCAATAATATATATTGGGAAATCGTACCAACAATAGCTGATCCATAGATGTATCCAAAGTGAACTTTACCTGCCAATAACAGAAAAGTTCCTAACAAAAGACAAAATAAAATAGGACCAGCTAAATCAGAATCATCCATTATGTTTTGGGCGATTGCCTTGGATGGATTTAGAACAATTACAGTCTTTTCCTTGATGTGAGTGAAGTTAAATCCCAATTCCTCCAAAAGTGGAGGTTCACCAGGATATCCTGATGTGCCAAAAGCAGCTAAGAAGCCTGTTGACAGTTGCTGCGACTGCGGTAGAACCTGACTTCCATAGCCATAGGCCCCAACATTGATGTTTGCAGTCGGATATGCTTGCGCTGCCGCTGCCGCTGATGCTGTTGAGTGTGGTTGCTGTGAACCAAATTGATTTGGCAAAAACTGTAAACCAGGAGCAGTAGGATTTTGTGTGTTTCCTGGATTATTGGCGCCGTACTGAGAATAATATGACATAGCAGGAGTAAGTGACACCTAGTAGTAAGAAACCGTCAAATATTGTTGTTGGATATGTCTACAGTATGTAATCAAAAGTGCTAAAATAGAAAAGTAAAATAAAATAAATAAATACAGCGCAAGTACGTACTTACTATGTACAGTACCCAAAATAGAAAGGGACAAAAATGGGTGGCATGTTGAGACAATTTCTTCCCTATCAAAATGAAATAAAGTATTATTACACACAGAAGAAAAGGCTGTAAAAAAATTTGTATACCCCATCAATTAAAGACTTCACTTCTAATATTTTATCAACAGGAACTATATACAGACTGATAGTTATTATTATTATCATTATTATTATTATTATTATTATTATTATTATTATTATTATTATTATTATTATTATTATTATTATTATTATTATTATTATTATTATTATTATTATTATTATTATTATTATTATTATTATTATTATTATTATTATTATTACTATCAACAGTCATAGTAAGAAGTAAACTTTGGAGAAGTCTCTTTTTTTTTTTAGAAACAATCTTTGTGACAATTCGTGTGCATAAAAAAAGCACGTTCCTTCAAACATTTGAATGTACAGGTTCCCTGATTCGAAGGTTATAGGGGAATAGTATACATTTCACCCCAAGTAGTATCTTGTATAAGTAAAACAAGTTCAATAAGTAAAATAGACAGAAGAAATCTTTGTTACAACTAAGAATACTTTTTTCATTGTATTAATTCATTACACCTATTGCGTTTATACTGTTAAAAATACTCGATTATAAAATATACAGTTATTAACAACAAATTGCAATTAATTACCCAGTGTCTAGTTTTTATTCAGCTTCAAAATTTTATTCTATTTAAGTAACAAGTTGATAACTTTTTGCAACATAGAACTTCAACACTTGAAGTGGAATACTCATATTTAGGGAATTACTATTGTTAGTATAACATGAAATACTAATATGTATTTATCTACTGATAGATATTGGTGATAAATTATTATTGCTATGTACATAGGTAGATACATGCCTACCTACCTAGGTAGGTATATATATAAAAATATTAACATTTGAAGCCAATTTATTTGGTTTATATACCTAATTAGCGTACTGTTTATAAGAATTTCTGCATACTTTTTTACACCATTTTTCATATATTTTGTATGCAACTATTCGAAATCATTTCTTTTACTCCATTCTTTACAATGAAATATTTTTATTTTTTTTAAAAAAAAAAAAAAAGATAGCAAAATGATTCATTTTTAATTATTTTACTATATTACTTTTTAATCTACCATGTGTCAAATTATAAGTTACCAAATCTACATAATAGTATCTATTTGATAATTTTATCTTTCTTTTCGTAAAAATCTGTTACAAAGTTCTGAGATTGTTTTCATAATCTTATACACCAATATTTTGTTCACAGTTCATTCAAAACCACTCAACATCAACATGGACTTTCAGACTTTCATTCGGGCCAAATTCTTTAGATAACTTTTTCAATTTCTTTTCCAGGTTATTAATTCGTGCTTTTACCATAGGTGCGCATGTTTGAGGATGTGAATTATTAACGCGAAGGGAGACTCTAAATGATTCTTTTGATTTGCTAATTTTGGTAACTGACAGACTTAAATTTTCCGTATTACGAACAAATCCACCAGGATATACTCCACCTAGAATATGCAAAAAGTGTCCTACATACAAAGCCCACCAGGCAAGCTTTCTAGGTGAAACAATTGCAACTAATTCATCGCGGCTTTTGCCATTATCTGGCAACTCACTTCCCCAACGCTGGCAAAGTGCTAATCCAAGTAATGATCGTACTTCATGCGAAAGTCCATATGCACCAGATACAACACCAGTAACTGCAATGTTTAAGGCTGAGCTGGCTTGTAATTCTCTCGGATAAGAAGAATGGACAAATGAAACATTAACTAAAGAGGGTATGAGTCGTTTGTAGATAACAAAAGGAGCTAATTCCTCTGGAACTGCATTACGAAGAAGATCAACATATTTCTCGACATTTCTAACAGCAAAGGGTTTAGTGGCAACATAAAGTGGATCTTGCATACGAATTTCTTTGGGAAGATGATGAAATAGAACACCTTCTCGGACACCTCCTTGAGAAAATAAAACTTTTCTCACATTTGGAATAACTTCTTGGGCTACACTCACTAAGAGAGTCACCGCGGGTAATTGGGTAGCACGGCGAAGGGAAACTCGAAAAATTTTTTTCTTACCATTCTCATCTGCAAGAAGAGTGCCATTTTCCTGCTCAAGAACTAACTTGGAAATATCATCTTTTATACAAGAGTACCCATTGATAATTTGAATCGGATAACTGGACTGGTCTTCATTCTGAGCAAGAAGGAGATGTCCAAGACCCCTAAATCCACCACCTGAAACGTAAAGTTTAAACCCTCCTGATTCATCAGCATCCTGGCGCAATTCTTCAGGAATCTTAATTGTTTCTACTGCAGCAGCTAACCTTGCTTTGATTTCCTCGTAAAGTTCCTTTTTAGGAGTTTTGGTAAGTCGTCGGGTTAAAGCAGCAGCACCATATGGAAGTGATACTGGGGTTTCTGACATTTTAAAGACACCCTTTTTACATGTAATCCAACTCAATTGAGTACTACCACCACCTAAATCCATAAATAAACCGTTTATTTCATAAAAAGAGCTAGCAACACCATAAGCTCCTGAACGTGCCTCCTCGGCTTTACTTAATAAGGACACTTCCCATCCAGTAGCTTGTCTAATAGCATCTCTAAAAGCTTGAGAATTGGGAGCTTCTCTGGTAGCTTCAGTAGCCACAACCTTTACATTCTCATTCAAAACTTCAAAATCTTGACAAATCCCCTTATACCGAGCTAAAGTTGTACAAACGTCTTGAATCACGGACTCAGATATATCGTTCTTCTCTCCCATAGCAGCATCAGCATGCGCGATTGCTTCTGTTTCACTCATGGCATGAGAAGCATTGGATTCTAAATCCATATTTTCTTCTGATGTCGTTTTTCTGATCTTACGGTTTGGTTCTTTGGTATGTTGAGCATCGTACAAACTGATAGCTGCTCGATCTCGGAAAAGACAAGGAAATATCCTTGCATGGTGAGACGCTACCGAGGATATACTGAATCGGATACCATTAGAGCCAATGTCAACAATAGCGATGTTAGTATTAGGATTTAAATCCTTATTTGCCATATCAAAAATGTGGAATATTGATGGAAGTGAGTTGATATATATATAAAAAAAAAAATAGAAAAAGAAGACACGGTTAGGGTGAGATTCAACTTGGGTGAAATTATTTGTTTTGCATTTTAATCAATGAGAAAATACATTCATAACTAAAAATAATCGAACTGTATATTAAGAAAATTTTAAATAGGCTCTAACTACCAAATTACAATTATTCTCTAATAAGAATATATATTTTTTTGATATTTTAAGATGAATATTGCATTGGATCTAAAGCACATTCTGCCAAATGGACTAGTATTGACTGTTTTCAGCCGTACGCGGTGTAGATACGACAACTATCGGGTGTATACAATTGATTTTTGAATCACAAGAATAAAGTACGTACGGTACCTGGATAGTTACAGATTTCTATTATCATAAATACCTAATTATTTTTACGGGAATAAAAACAAAGAATACGGATAAGTCGACTACGCCTTCGTCGTCAAGATTTTCTACAGGAAATAGTGGTAGTGGTGGAGGGAAGAAGATGGGCGGGTTTGATAAGGGTGGTGGAAACGGACTCAGAGAATTATACGCCGTTGGATGAACAAAAGATGATAAAACATCACAAAGTTACAGGAAGGAGCAGAAGGAGTTCGTAATAATTCTTCTGCTCCTTCTTGTAACTTGTTGCTGTTCCATCCTCTTTTGTTAATCAGAAAGAGTTGTAGTGAGTGTTAGTGCTAGTGATGGACAAATAACAACGGCTTTGGGTCAAGAAAATATAGGATTGATGATGCCAGAAGTACCACTTGATCCACCTGTCCCGTCAACACTTGCGTTCCTATTCAGTTATCGTCAAGCATGACGACTCCATCTTCGACGTCAAGTATGGGTGGTGGTCTTAGTGCTGGATCAAGTAGAATGGTGGGAGGTGGTAATGTACCGTTTGCATCAATAACTAGATTGTCGGTGTCGTCAATTGGTACTTGCGCACCGTCTGGACTTCCTCCTCCTTTTGTTCCTCCCCTTTCTTCTTCGGTACTACATCGTAGTGTTTCGAATTCTGTACCTGCATTAACAGTTTCCGAGGAACTCAAGAAATCAGCTGAAAACTTCCAAAAGTTTTTCGATCAAGCGGCAGTACCAATTGAAGTACAATCGCACACCAATTAATTCTTTCCAACAATATAACGACTTCTATTTCTGTTAAGTGAACAACACAGAACCAAAGGATAAAAGTATAGTTTTATATTTCAACAGTTGAAGGTATTTGTGTCAATATATGTCGCTTCAATTGTTCCTGGATGGTAAAGTTTAATAAATGAATGAAATAAATAACAGCTATATTACATACATAAATATATACCTAGTAGGTATGTATGTACACATGCATGTATAATTAATCTAAAAATCACCATCTAAGTAGTGAATACAATATGATTTATTCAAAAAGATAACTTTTTATATCGATCCCTGCTTCTTCAGACACCTTTTCAACAAAGGTATAAGACACATTAATTTTCCATCTGGCTCTCGAATCTAAAGCATCACCTATTCTCGTAATCATATTCAACTCTTTAAGTGTAGCTATTTGTGCACCAATATCAATGTTTGAAATTAATTGATAACCATGTGGAACAATTGCGTGCATAATTGCTAGCATTCGTTCAAGATCAAATGAAGGAGGAGCCAACATTCTGGAATTAATTTTGACAGGTTTTCTTCTGCCCGTATCACGTCTCTTGGATCGAGCTTCTTTGGTTTTAGAAAAAAAACGAATGTCGTATCGTGGAGGGTTATATGAAGCAAGGTAAGCAGCGCATATAATGATTTTTGACTGCAAAGGAAGTTCGTTTGTACCTTTAACTGCTGATTTCGATTTTTTGTTGATGAGATTGTGAGAAACACCTAATTCGGATTGAAAAAGTGATTGCTGGTCTCTATACAAGGGAAGGAAATCATCAATTTCAAATTTGCCTTTCACTACGGGTTTGATGAACGGACTCCAGATTCTTTGGGCGGCTTCTCTTATCACCCGAATCTCTCCCCCTGTATAGGTATAAACTGATCCCACTAAAACGTTACAGTACTGATGCCAAAATTTAGTTCGTTGAATTTCTGCACGAGTTTCATTATTATCAAGACAAGATTCTGGTATATGACATAGAGATGTTTGAGAAAGAATTTCAATACATTCTTGTTGAGTGTAAGTTGGGAACCATACTCGTGGAATATGGGTAGCTGCAAAAGATGAGGGTGGGGATTCCATAATAAAAATAGGACATATATTGTTTATTCGATTTGATTCAGTCATTCGTGTAAAGCTGTAAAGAATATTGTTCATTTCGCCGGATAACCTGTCGAATTTATCTAATTGATCAAACACAAAAAATCGTGTTTGTTTTTCCGTGCCTTGAAATTCCTGAAAATTTGATAGTTCAACAAAAAAGTCTAGAATAGTCTCCGTATGGATCCCAATGCTTTTATAAACATCTCTCTCAAGATATTGGGGATTTACTGCTTTGAAAGTGATCTGAAGTGTTCGCTGAAGTAACAGTCTAGTAGTAACACATTGTTGAGCATCAATCCATGTAAATGGAATTCCTGATTCTTCTAATAAAACACGTAACACCTCAGACTTCCCAGTAGACTTTGAACCATGTAAAAGCAATGCGCGTGGATTAGATAGATAATCCTATACAAAGCTTCACGTCAGTATGAGTTCTTTGAACAGAAGAAACATGCAAACACTCACGGAAGATAATATAGAGTTGATTGTCTCTAGTTGAAAGTCCCTACATATCAGTTTCGACTTTAGCCCTTGAACAGACGCATCATCGAGCAACATATTTTTATTATATTGTTGTGATTTGTATTGTGGAATACCAGCATTGAAGGAACTAGCTTGAAAGATCCCAACTTCACAACACCCTAACCACGGATCTAGAAAAGTTGAAACGCCATGATACGAGAACCTTTCTTGCATATAGTGCAGCGCTAACTATGATATTTTATAATTGTGCACTGTTATACTGCATCACTATATCTTCATAATATGGTCAACTTAGCTCCAGATCAAATCGCTAGAAGAGAAGCTAATAAACAAAGAGCTATAGAGAAACTCAAAGCTGCAAGGGAAAAACTAGCCGCGCAAAAGATCAATTCTTCAGTTGGTGGCAGACGATCTGAAAAGCCTACAATCGGTTCAGTAGCTTCAACTTCAGCAGGACCTTCAAATACAAACAGTTTTATTACTAATGGTAATAATAAACGCCAGATAAGCTCTCAGCATCGAAATGCCTCCAAGAAACAATACCGAGATGAATATTCAAGCCGTTTAACACAAAACTATATTGAATACGATTTTTCGAAGATCAAAGATACAAAAGGTGGGTTTATGACATCACAGGAAGATAAAAACGAGTTGGATAAAAATATGCGTGATGAATGGAAGGAAACTGAGCGACTGAACCAGCAACCTGCTATGGAAACAGTCAAATGCTATGATTGTAATAAAACTACTGATATTGATTACAAGCTCTATAACGTATTTGGTTGTCGAGTTTGTAAAAGATGCAAAGAAGAAAAACCTGAGAAATATTCAATGCTGACCAAAACCGAAGTTAAACAAGATTATCTATTAACAGATCCTGAATTACGTGACACAGATCTTTTAAAACATCTTGAACGGCCAAACCCGCACAAGCAAACATTTAACAATATGATGTTATACTTGAGGTATCAGGTAGAAGAAGTTGCATTCAAGAAATGGGGTGGAGAAGAAGGTTTAGATGCTGAATATTATAAACGGGAAGAATCCAAAAAAGCAAGAAAAGATAAGAAGTTTTTAAACAAATTAAAGGAAATGAGAAGAACGACTAGATCTAGCATGTACACAAATAGTGAGGAAAAGCATGTACATCAATGGTCAAGTGGTGTTAAGGAGAAGAGTGGGTTTGTCAAAAGACGTTGCGAAATATGTGGTCTCACCACAGAAGAGATTGTGATGGGCTAAATTTTTTTTCGTCATATCTACAATATGTTAATACGTTTTGATTCAAATTATATAGCTAAAATAAAATTAGATCAAAAAACAAAAATACTGATACATGTCTGGGTTCGAGAAAAAAAAATACACCGATTATCTTATAAACCCAGGAACAAAACAAAACTTCATTAAGCATTCTACAGAGTTCTAATAATATTACAAGTAGTCTGAAATTGTAAAGAAAACCTACTATTTTGTACTTCATTTTTTTTTCTCTACAGTTCAAGTTGAATTCGTATATGAAGAAATATTTAGTGGTAGGGACATATTGTATATTTCATTGTCATTTAAAATTCGAGGTAATTGATCATTTATACTAGTTTAATTATATTAGTTTAAATAGAATTAAAAGCTTGCTACTCTTTATCTAATCTTTAGTTATCTGGGGGTTGGAGAGGTTGGAGTTAAGTACCTGTCATAACTATAGAAGTTAGCAAGTTTTAATGATGACCAATTAATTAAGATGAATCAAGGAAAGATAAATTAGTGTACTGTTCAGATTAACTATTGATATCAAGGCAATAGCCTGTTTTTGTGAAATCGTTAAAATCATTATTAGTAATAAGCACATTGGAAAATACGGCAATATATGATAGACTGTCAATTACTGTATTATTAAAGTCTACATAGTCTACATTGTTTGCAAACTAACTTCCTTACCAAGGTAATATGAACGTATGCGGCACCTAACATACTTAAAATGTTAAATGTCAAAAAAATACAGTTGATTTCAAATTAGAAAATATTTCGCCATGAGTGAAAGGTATACACACAATATGTAGAAATAGGAGAGTAAACAACCATTTTTCCATGATAGAATAGTTGTGCCAAAATAGAGTAAAGATGGTAAAAGTTAATAAATAGGATTGAGAAAATAATATGAAAAAGATTTATCATGAAACATTGATCTGGATGGTGTCCACTGGCATGTTGCTAATCTTGGGTGCGATCCATGATACAGGATGTTTATTGTAAAAAGGCCACGCTGGTACAATAACAACTAGGTCAACCAAAAGTGACAGCATTGACGCACCCAAAGCAACAATAATACTCTGGGTAATAAATCCTATCAGCACTGTGATTGCTGCACCTGCAGTAATGATGTAAAAGTTCAATTGATCTGCCAATCGTTGACCTTCAAAATCCTATTCCGAGTTAATTGCAAATTCCATAATCAAATCTGACGAAACATACAATTGGACCATCTAGAAACGCTTGTAGAGATTCCATTAGTGGTTTTGGTGACTTATTTCTTGAAATTGGAGACAGGCAAAAAAAAAAAAAAAAAAAAAAAAAGAGTTTTGCTGGCAACTGCTAGAGGAAACTTGGTCATGTGATATTGTAATTATTTCAGTATTGAGTCTGTGTATGTGCGGCAAAGACCCTGGTTAAAAAGTAAAATAAAATAGACAAAAACCACAACATATGATATTATTTCAATTTTTTTTGGTTTACAGAATAGAGATCACTGTGTCTAAATATCAAGTATCTTTATATGTACATATATGAATGTATGATTAAGAATAAGGTACGATGAATGATTAATTCATCAACTAACTATGACAACTAACTTTTGCAGATATTACGATCTTGAGAAATGTATTTCATAATTAATACAAAACATTGTAGAAGTTCTGAATTAATGATATTCCCTAATATTAAGGCAAAATATTTACTCAAAAACAAGCAATAAATAAACTTTATACATTTGAATCGATGTAAATAACTTACACCTGTGGGCGGGATCTAAAATTTTAATTGAATACGAACAACATAAATTATAGAATTCAAAAAAAAAAAAAAAAAAAAAAAAAAAAAATATTTATATATATATCATTAAATTTTTATAAATAATAATTTAAAATTAAATTCAGTGTATCATTTTATAGAATAATACATATGCATTTTTATTGTTTTCGAAAACGTCTGATTTCGAATTAATTTTATGAATATTAGCATCATCAAATAAGAACCATCTATTTTCTGAGCTTTCAACATATGCTGTATAATGACCTCCAACTAAAACCCCGTAATGATTTGTAATTCCATACAATTTGTATTTAGCGCTAGTGCTACTGAATTGGCTTAGGTCAAGTATTTCAGATATTCTAACCATGGTGTTTAACTTTTGACCATTGTTCTTAAAGCGTTTTAAATGAATTACAAGATATTCGGGGAGAATTTTGCTCAGCCATATCTTTTTCCTGGAATCGCGAAAGGTATTGCATTTAGGACACTTCCATGAGTCTTCACCACGAAGAGTTTCAGAACTTGTGAATAAATTAAAGCAGTTTTCTAACGTAACCGAATTACCTTTAGGGATAGGTAAACTTAAACTTGAAAATGAATTACAAGTAGTCGATCTAAATTTACAAGTCATACACTCCAAAATGGATAGATACTGTCCTTGTAACAATGGTACTATTGGGGATTTGTTATTATACAAATATCTTTCCCATTCGTAATTAGAAATCTCTGACAGACTCATATCTTGCAATTTCTCCTCTTCTAAAGGTGTCAATTCAGCCAAATTCTTCCTGTTCCCATGTTCATTTAATTCTTCATGTAACCCTGCTAACAAGAAGTTAAGAAATTCTTCACAGTCTTGCTGATCGTTATCTTTGAAAGAAGAATTTAGTCTCCCACATATATGTTTAAAAGTTTTGGGTAAAACATAATTACCGGGTGCTAGACGTGCCATCTTCTTAAGTAATCCTGCAAATGATTCAATTAGAAGTCCTTTGTATCCCAATTTACTATGTATTTGCGGTATAAATTTGCCACTAATCAGTAATTCACGTAAGTCAGTAGTTCCAATGAGACATTGAATGATGCAGTTCATATAACATGTATTGCCCATGTTTTCAAGTCCCACAAGTATCATTTTTCCATTTATTCTTGGTTTAGAAGTCGATACTGGCTTTTGAAAATTATGTACGGGCGACAAATTTTTTGATGATTCAATGCTACTACCCGAAGCAATCATATATTCAGGTGAAGTCCCAAAATTCAAGTTCTTAAAGTAATCTGCTGGATCTTTGGAATAAGACACACCACCAATGCTGGAACTAGATATATCAATTGGATGTGATGCGACAGATTCAAGTTTTGGTCGTTGAATATTTCTCCAAACAGATCTAGAACCCATCTGTTTCTCCCATTCGTTTAAGCCACCCAAAAGCTGTCGTGGTAATGTTTTCGGCCTTCTTTGGAACGCTAAGTTCCATATGCAGTTTAAAACAATACGCATGTATTCAGTGATTTCAATAGAGTTGTCGTCATAATAAACCACATAATTGAACTTATTTCTCTTTTGGAATAATTCTTGTTCCATAGCTGGATTGGTTTTCACTAATTCTTCTATTCCTATTTCTGAATCTGGTCGTTTTTGTAGGAGTAAACTGGGGCTTATACAAACTATATTCACCGAAGGAAATCGTTTGGCATTAAAAAATTCTCGTTCACGCAAATCAATCAAGAGGATTGATTCTTCATTCATTATTAATTGGTCGAGAGTTGGTACGTCGAATCCCAAATTGTTCGGTAGTGATCTAGGGATGGCATTTAATTCTGCCTTTTTATCAACAATGTTCTCTAATTCACTTGAACCAGATTTAAAATAATTAAAATAATTTTTGTAAATACGCCGGAGATTGAGGTCTTCTCCATTGAAAATGGTGGTTTTATAATCTGGATGTCCAGGGATGCGAAAATTTATGATTTTGGAAGCTCGTTGGTAGTGGTAATATGCTTGTTCATATTCATGTTTAGAATAGCATTCCTTATACTTTGAATTGTAATCAGACACAAATTCTAAATACTCCTCTATACTTTCCGCACTAGGGATACTTTCTGAAGCCATTTGTTGTAATTCAACATGTTTTGGTTCGCCATTTCGGGTATTTGACAAGGAATCGATAGAAAGACACCTTGAAGAATGCGGTAGTACAGGTAGAGGTTTATTGACTTGTCTTTTGAGCGATTCCAAAGACGGTTGCTGATGCTTTGAACTAGATTTGGCGATAGGAATAGCCATGGTCGACAATGTTGGGGTTTAGGGAATATGCCGATGTAATACCAATGTTATCGGTTACTTATCACTGATATTCTTGAAAGAGTCCCCTAAACTCTTGAATAGAAACCACCTCAACCGAAAGACACGAGAGCACAGACAGAAGCTAAGAAATGATTAAGCAAAAGGTATAAAAACAAACCCTCCAAAAAAATTAGCTGTGAAGTTGAAAAACTATCGTGAGAACAGGAAGAAAAGGGTTTCAAATTATGGTCCCCTTCTCCAGAACAAAAGGACGAAGAACGGTTTTCAGTGTTCATTGTGGTTTAGGGTAACTTTAAAATTGTGTTCACATGATTTGGTTCAACCCAGACGGCTACGAAATAGGATATAAATGTCACAATCGTATCTCCTAATCAATACAATACACCTAGTTATGCTGAACAAAATAAAATAAAGGTAAGTCATTCTGCTTGTTCCCTTTTGTATTTTACCGTAATAAATAAGAATTTTATTATTATATAAATATTTTTGTTTCAATGGGGTTGCACATTATTTAAATACTGTAGTATTCTTATGAAAGTCTATTATGTGTGTCTTATGCTCTTCTGTTAGTTGTCACTGTTCCAACTTTAACATAGACCATATATTCATGCTCAAGGATATTTTTTTTTAAATTAAATATGTTATAGTATTACAAGTATAAAATAACTTTCTAGCATACCGAAGTCTGACCAACAGTTTTTCTGGGACACAACATAGAATCAAATCACTTCAAAGAATAATAATATTACTGATTACTGACAAGTATGGTTCGTATTAATTTTACCAGGTATAAAAAATTAGAGTTTTTAGAATAAAATCATTATCTATGAATTAAAAACCAATAATTGTACGTGGCACAGTGGAATAATTATTATTTCATAAATAAATGAAGATAACATCCTAAGTAGCAGCATATAACTTTGAATTCATAATATTTCCTATTTATTTTCTTTACCTCTACAAATGTTATGGGCTGATATATATTGACATTGGTAAAATTAATGCTGAGACAGTATTCTGCGGTTACCGAATGTAAGAATTATAACACTTTTATGTTACACAGTTAAAGTTTCGGGAACATTAACCAAAATGAAGTTCAAATTATAGGGTCCGTTAGATTCAAACACATTTAAGCAAAAAATAACCATTTCTTCTTATTGAATACACAAATGAATAATTTATACGTATGTGTATTACCTACATACAATAAAATACAACAAATGGATGGATTTTGTAAATATCATATTATTCATTTTATTCTATTATTATTTTCACTTATTTTTTTTTTCCGTTGTAGTAATGTGTTTTATGTAACCATATATTCTGTGGTTTTATCCATCGACATATAGTGAATACCCGCACTCTAGCTAACCTTACGTAGGGCCAATTTTGTGACAAGTTAGATCAATATAACACGAAATTCTGATGTCATTTTTCAAATAGAGTCAAAAGTTTCCAGCATCCAAAGATATTAAGTAGTCAAATTGATTGACCAAAATTTATCTATAGTACACAAAATATATATAGAAACAAATCGTATGAATTTAAATTTGTGACCGTAATTAAACAAAAAATGCATTTTAGAATAAAACTTCAAAATTCAAAGGATACTGTTAAATATATTTATACCTGCATCTACATATGTGCTAGAGCTCGTATTTAAAACAAAATTAAATTAACCACTAGTGATCGAGTAGAAAATTGTTCGCATTTCCAACGTTGTAGTAATAGTAATACAACGCTGGAAATGCATCCAAAGCTTTGACCCAACCAAATCCCATATCAAAATCAATTGTTACATATCTTGCGATTTTGACGTCATGTACATATCTTGTCACACAAGTGATTCATCGTCGTCAATAATCATACTTGAACTTTTGACAACTCCACGTGTGGGTGGAGGAGCTGGAGGAGATAGAGGAACTGGAGCATTATGGCTTTCAAATGCAGGCGGAACAGTATTAGAGTTAGTTACAGATCCAAAGGCATTGTTAATATCCGTTTGACTAGCATGTTCAATCGATCCAAAAGCATTCTGAATATCTTCTTCAGTAGCAGCGGTCTCAGAGGAAGGTGCTCCAAATCCCGCAAATAATGAATCCCACTCTTCATTCGAGACTGGTACACCAGTAGCAATTGATGAAGTTGGCTCAGAATGGCCACTAATACCAAATGGGTTATTGCCAAATGATTGTTCTGTTGAAGTTATGGGTATTGATGAAGTAATAGTGGAAGGCTCAAAATCAAATTCGGCATCATCATCTTTAACTTCAGTAGCAGCTGTAAGTCCATCGAATGCAGCATCAAAAGGATCAAGAGCCGTAGTCTTTGAAGAGGGGACAAAAGCTGCTGGTAAGGAAGCTTGAACTGCTGTAGGAGTTACCGTGTCAATTTGAGGTTGGACACTAGTTTGCGAAAAAGGCTCAGAAGTAGTCGCAGGTGAAAACACATCAGATGTCATAGTAGGCACAAAGGCATTAGAAGCTGCTGGAACAAAAGAATCAGAAGAAGCGGTAGGAGTAAAGACATTAGAAATTCCGTCAGCAGAATATATATCAGCTGTAGAAACATCTTCCCGTTCAGTGGTAAACTGAGTAATATATGAAGGTTCAGGAGTAGCAGTATAAGAATGAAGGTTAGAATCAGATAAAGAAATACTCTCATCTACATCCTGATTTGAAGAAACTGAGATTTTAGACAATTCAGTTTCTGCAGGGGCTAAATCTGAACTATCTGCAAACGCTTTATCAAACTCATCATAACTAACCGGTTCAGTAGACGCCTCAGGCTCTAGCGATGCAGTTGTAAAGTCAAATGATTCATGAGGTAAATCATTCGGTGTATCATTTTCAGCAGGTACAATATCAATGCCCTGGTCGGATTGAGGTTGGGCCTCCAAGTTGGTAGCTAAATCTTCGTTGCCCTGGTGGGATTGAGGTTGGGCCTCCAAGTTGGTAGCTAAATCTTCGTTTGTGACAGATACAGAATCAGCATGAGTTGGTTCATATTCACCAACCATGTTTAAATCTTGAGCCCCGAAACTAGAGAGATCAGCTCTAGAACCCTGAATAGAAATGGTTGATGTCGAGAGGTTTAAAACAGGTGTCATATTTCCTAATCCCACAGGCTCGGTAGTAGGAACAAGAGAATCATTTGAAGTTTGAACATTGCTTTCAATAGCTGACTTGGAATCCTCAAGAACAGAATCGTTAGCAGTAACATCGCCAGTTGGATACTCGGATTCCAGTTCTGTGGAAGAAGGGAGGACACTTGCTTCTGATAATGTGAGGTCGGCCTTTGAAGAAATGGCACTTCTATCACTATTTTCAGGATCTTTTACTTCTATTTCATTATCTTTAGAGGAATTTAACGGAGCATCTACAGCAGCAGCAGCTACACTTGTCCCAGTATCATCACTGGGCATGTTTAAGCTAGAAGTCTCTTGTTCAACAGCGTCGCAATACTCAGACTCACCATCACCAGAAACAGAAGTACCTATAGATAAGTCACGGTTCATAGCAAAAGATTCATCCATATTTGTTTTCTTTGCATTATCTTGTGCATCAGAATATCCATTAGAAGATGATTCTGGAATAGTAAAAGATTCATCCGTAGAAGTAACTACCATAGGTTCGGCAGCCATAGGATCAACACCAATTGGTTGAGAGTCGGCCTTATCAACAATTTCATAAGACTCTGCTCCAGAAGAATGCTCATCAGACATGTTAACTGCAGGACTAACAATGTTGAGGTCAGGAGTAATTTGGGATTCATTTTCTTCATCAGGTTGAGAAGAGTAAGAAGAAGAGGAAGAAAAAATCTCTTCAGTTGTAGGCGGTTGTACGTCCTCATCTGCAAGCTTGGCTAAATCAACAGTATGTTCTCCTTCATGTGATACATTATCGATTTTATCAGAAGCATCGGCCTCGGCACCAGGTTCAACGGTATCAACGAATGTGTCAACCTCTTTATTTGTATCTAAAACTTCACTGGAATTAGTACCATGAGGCATTAACAAAGTGGCAGCAACAGCACTAGCACCTAATGAAGCAACAGCACCAAATCCGAGGGCAGAAGAAGAAACCCCCATTACATTGGATAAAGATTCATTAGGTTGATCGTCAACAGACATACCAGAAATTGTTGCAGTTGGAGCCTTGTTCAAATTTTCCTCAGTAGAAATGGTAGAAAGTTCATCTTTAACTTTACTGATTTCAGATTCCTTCTCAGCTTGTACCTTCTTCAGTTCCATAATATGTGATTCTTCTTGGGCCTTAGTATCAGAAAGTTTTGCAAGAAGTGCTTCTTCTTGAGTTTTTGTTTCATTAAGTTCTTCCAGATATGACACGGCCTTCAGTTTAACTTGCTCAAGACTTTCCAACTCTAAAGTTATGGATTCTTTTCCTTGTTTCAACTTTTCAAGTTCTTCCTCAGAGGTTTCAGTTGTAGCTTTCAAATCTGCAATTTCATTCTCTAAGGTAATATGTTCTTCTCTAAGTTTCTCAACTTCGGAAGTAATACCGGCCACTTGGGTCTCAAGAGGAGCAATTTGCTCTGAAAGTTCTCCTTTTTGTTCCTGAAGAGGGCCTAGTTTTTCACTTAGTTCGGCTCTTTCAGTTTCAAGAGCAGCAATTTGGTCTTTATTAGATTGCAAAATATCTTGCTTTTGCTTCAACTCTTCATCTGCAGTAGCTATATCTTGTTTTAACGACTCGAGTTCGCTAGACAGTGAAGTAATTTTTTCCTGGATTCCAGAAGATTCTTCTTCGATAGTTTGAACTTGAGATACTGTCTCTTCTAGTTGTGAATTAAGACTATTGTATGACTCTGTAAGTGACTCATATTCTACCTGGGCATTCTGAAGAACTTCTTGAGTCTCATCTAATTTCTTAACCTCGGAATCAAAGTCAGT
The DNA here is from genome assembly GCA_030568955.1 of Geotrichum siamense (nom. inval.). NCBI lineage: Eukaryota > Fungi > Ascomycota > Dipodascomycetes > Dipodascales > Dipodascaceae > Geotrichum > Geotrichum siamense (nom. inval.). The sequence goes on along the minus strand of JAJMJJ010000053.1, from coordinate 43,835 downwards.
TTGAACTTGTGAAAGTTTTGTCTGTAGACTATTTTTAAGGGCTGTCACTCGTGCAAGTTCAGCATTAGCATAATCAATTTTTTCTTTTGTTTCATTAGAAAGTGAAGATATCGTAGCAATTTTCTCCGATGTATCAGAGTTTTCAGCAGATACAGCCTTAACCTTTGTCTGAATCTCAGACGAATTCGGTTCATGATGAGACGATAGTTTATTAACAGCATAAGATGTAACACCACCAACTGTTGCTCCAACAATAGCACCAGCAGCCACAGTGGCGGCAGCTGTCCCAGAAGCTGCAGAACCTGAAATATTCATAACACGAGATATTGGGGCGGATTGTTCCGCAGTAGAAGAGCCATTGAAAGACGTGGCAGGAATAGAAGTTGCTGTACCTGTAACAACTGGAGGCTGAAAGGTTGTCGTAGCTGTGTCTGCAACTGAAGTGTGCACCGGAACTGGAACTGGAACAGGGACAACAGAGGCTGATAATGTATCTTGAGGTTGTTGCTGAATAGTTGATGGTTGAGTCTCAGTCTTATTAGAAATTGGAGAAGTAGATATACTTTGAGAATCGGATGCTACCACCTTGCTAATGGGAGGATTAGGGATAGTAGCTGTAGTTGAAACCGAAGAAGACATCAAAGTTGGATTATCGTGAGAAATAGCTTGGCCGAATGATGATTTTGGTGAAAATGGGGGACTAATGCCAGGGATAACACTACTTTCTTTCAATACGCTAGTTGACTGTTCATCTGTTCCATTTTTAGGAGTTTCAGAGAAAGAATTACCTAAAGACAAAAGATCGTTCAAAGACCCACTAACAGACTGTTTCTGCGATGCAGAGGAACCTCGCTGTAAAGGTGGCTGTGGAGGTTGTGAAGCTTGTAAAGATCCTATCAAAGTAGGAGGGAGTGTCGAAGGTAGAGATCTTCCCTGTAATTTTTGCTGGACAAGATACATTGCAATAGCAAATTCGATCTTGCTGAATTTTCCCATGCCTTTGATATCAGCAAGATCCCAAATTTGGGCAAGAACATCTTCCGAAAGATTTGAAGTCATTAGAAATGGAACAACTTCAACATCTCCAATAATACCAGATTTTGACTTATCCAGAGTATCAAAATACGCATCAAATTTAGCTCTATCTTGAGGTGGAATTGACCAAGTCGACGATTTTCGAGAGGTAGGAGACATCACAGACTGAGGTGTATTCATCTGTTTTTGGTCTTGTTGTTGTTGTTGTTGTTGTTGTTGTTGTTGCGTATATTTACTTGACGAAGTATCAGATGTAATACTTGAGGATCGAGAAACTGCTCCATATAACTCTAGAGTACCTAGAGGAATTGAAACAGGAAGAGTTCTAAGAGATCTGTTGGTTATTGATCGTATCAAATGTAAAGCCAAGACAAATTCTTTCAAATCCAAAGCACCTCGATGTTTGGTATCTACCAAGTTCCAAACTTGAATTAATGTTTCATTAGGCAGTCTGAATTTAAGGAAAATATCTCTAGCAGTCGATCCTTCCACAAGGCCATTATTTGAACTTCTATTAAAAAGTTGAACATAATTTGCCCTATCCTGAGCAGGTAGTGGAGGGATTGAAGATGATGTTTGTGGTTGAATAGGTTGATTCTGTTGTTGTTGCGGTTGCGAGATGGATGGAAGAGGAATTCCCTCAAATTTTGGAAGAGGTCCAGCTGTAATTGAGGTCAGTTATTGAAAAGAATAGAAAAAAAAGCATCAGAAGAAAAGTACATACCAATATTACTTAAATCCGAAGATAATTGTCGGCCATTCTGAACATGACCAATGATTCTCAAGGCTACCGAAAACCCTTTTTGATCGAGAAAGCCATGATTATCAGGGTCAGCCATTTGCCAAATATCCCCGAGAATTATTGGAGGTAGACCAGACTTCATGAAAAGCTTACTAGCTATGTCACCAGGAACAGTCAGTGTATTATTTGGGTCACATTGCTTGAACAGTTGCCCGTAATATTGTTGTTCCCCCGCGGAAAGAGTTATTCCCGGAGAATCTAAATTATCGTTAGTTCTTGATCACGACTAAAGTTGTAGTGGTAAGCCCTATCTTATCCCCCGAAATTCCGGGAGCAAAACTAACTTACTTTGGTTTGCACTCATATTCCAAATTCAAATAGAGAACCAATAGAATTTAGAAAAAAGGAAATACTGCAAATAGAAAAAGATTTAGAAGTAGCAGATATAAATTAAAGAAAAGGAAAGACAAGAAAATGGAGGAGAAGAGTTGAAAATGGAAAATTGGGAAAGAGTGAAATTGAATTGGAGCGAGGTCTCCGCGAATAACTTTGAATTCCATTTTTTTTTTTATTTCTTTGGAATATAAATGATATGTATCACATGATAAAATGAAAATTACGATATACTTCGCAAAATAAAGCTAAAAAAAAGCAGTACATAAAACATCGTGGGGATCTTAATGTCATTGAATTAAAATCGAAATAAATAATTGATTAGAAAAATATTAGGATATTAAGTAAAGCAAATATTAATAACATTTCTATCTACATATATATATACATACATACATACCTAACTAAGTAGTTAGGTAGGTACGTACCGAATGGTATACTAGGGACGTAAGCACTATGTATTACATTAAATACACTGGTATCGTTAATAAGATGTCTTAGCAAGAGGGCATTAATAATAATTCATCAACAGAGCAAAGGTTTCAAAATTGGTAAGTGTCCAGGACAAATTAATTCAACATAGAATAGATCCGATTATTGTTCAGAACGTAATACGCTTTCCTTTTTTTTTTTAAGAAAGAAAATATATCCAGTTAAATTTCACAACATCTTTCAGAACAAAACATATAAGTAACCCTGCAACACCATCTAGGTAAATACCAATTAGTCCCTACCTACTTACCTAGGTACCAATAATTTTGTATAGAGTTTATAATAAATATGAGAAAATCAATCTTTGAACATGACTTGGATGTAATATATTTTACCATCCACATCCCAATAATTCCATACTTTTTTAAGCTCCACTTCTCTCTTTGCTTCTAATTTAAAACCACAAGTTTCATATGGTTCAGCTGCTACTAACAAATATTGAAATCGTGGGTCTTGTGGCATATCAACTTTCTGCTCATAAGCACTCATAAATCGATACATCGGCTTCACATCCAATCCAATTTCAGGATATTCTATTTGGAATAAGAGACCGAATTTACCAGTTACTGGATCTCGAAGTTTAGTAATTTTATATCCGGGACGTCCAATTTTGACGATATTCTTACGTACTTGAATGACGGGGGCAGCGTTTGTGGATGTAGCTGCAGCATTTGGACGATCTAAGGCTTGTCGACGGGCCAGGTTCATTTGGTGCTTACGCCCTTGTGTATGAGATAGATAAGAACCATCAGTGACATGAGAAGTCAAACAAAGCTTACATTCAAAGAATCCAAGATGATTTTTGAAAATATACGGGTCTTTATCAAGGTTAATTGTTTCGAGTGCAAGTTGGCGCAGTCGTTCTCGTCGATGTAAATTTGTTTCATTTGATCCCGCGAGACCACCGCCTAAATATGATGTTAGAATAAAATCTGGTTGTCAAATGTAGTAAGCGTAAAACAAACCTACCTCCTTTTTTGTTTCCTACTCTATTCTGATAATCCATTGCGATGATGATATGAGCTAAAGGTGTTCGGTACTGAAAGAAATTAGGGTTGGGAAGTTTCTTTTGATTTTATTTTCATATGTTTACTGTGTTTTGGGAGGTTCGACCATGGTAGAGATACAATTATTGGATGCACAAATATCACTTTCTTCCTAAAAATTGTTTTTAAATACCATTAAACCGTTTATTCAACATGATAGAATTTACTAAATTAATTGTATTTTGCTACAAAGACAAATTAATGAATGATATTTGAAATGAATATGTCAGCACACTAATTTAAATGGCTTTTGTAAATGTAACCATCATCGGACACTATGGTAACGATTTGGTTTGTCATTGTTGTAACCATATTCTATGGTAATAAATAAAAAATCTTATTCAAACGGTTTAGTGGTCCATGAACCTATACATTTACACACTTTCTGAATATAATCCTATAAATATGCCTATTTGAACTTCAAGTAAAAGTCTACTACGAATTCATTCCACTTGCGGTATCTTCAAGTTTGCTTCTTGATTAATTCAGCTTTATGGTGTCAAAATAAAAAATGATCAAACACAATTATTTACATAAATAAGTACATACATAGTTGGTAGAATGTATCGATGGTTGAAGAAGGTACCTGAGAGACAAAAAATGGGGAAGACTAAGAATCAGGAACCGTTCTATGCTTAGTCAGCTATGGATTAACCGAAATTCAATTGCAACACGTACAGCATAAACAACCCATTGAAACCAATAAAAGTGATCGACTATATGACCTCTCATTTAAATCTCTAACCATTTGCTACGACAGTGGAGAAGTAGACGATCTCTATAATTGGTGAACCGAATTTCAGTATTGCCAGGCTGGCACTTTTTGGAACTAACTTTAAAAAGAAAACTATGGATTTTGATGGAAAATTTCAATTTTTGGAATTTGTGGATCTAATTCTGAAAATAAATAACGTAACCTTTTTCTTCTCTTTTTTCTTCTTCCTTCACCGGATCGTCGACTTTTTTCTCGTATAACGTATTTTTCACTATGCGTCTTTCTACTTTGGCACTCAATTCATTGTTAGCACATTTAGCTGCTGCTGATATTGATCCTTCCAGCTCAGAGATTGAGCGTCCTGAATTCACTGTGAGTATTCAACCCCTTTTTCTTTTCTTAACACGTTTCTAACCCAATCTTTTCAGCCCTATAATACAAAGGATGCTATCTTCTTTGAACAGTTTCTAGACGAGAACAATTCTCGTTGGAAGGCTTCTAACGCTGTCAAGGCTGGTACTGATGGCGAATTCTCTTACGTCGGTAAATGGGCTATTGAAGAACCTACAATCTTCCCTGGTTTTAAGGGTGACAAAGGACTTGTGGTTAAAACTCCTGCCGCTCATCATGCTATCTCTGCATTACTAGATGAACCTCTCGATAACACAGGAAAGACTCTCGTTCTTCAATACGAAGTCAAACTACAGAACTCACTTGAATGTGGCGGTGCTTACATAAAATTACTTTCGGAAACTGATACTCTCCGTACTGAAGAATTCTCCAATGATTCACCATATCAAGTCATGTTTGGCCCTGATAAGTGTGGTTCGACTAATAAAGTTCATTTCATCATTCGTCGTAAGAATCCCATCACTGGTGAGTATGAGGAAAAACACCTTAGAAATCCTACACCAGCTCGTCTCAACAAATCTTCCAACCTCTACACGTTGATTATCAAAGAGAACCAAGAATTTGAGGTTCGTGTCAACGGCAAAGTTACTCGTGCTGGTAGCTTCTTTGAGGAAGGGGCTTTTAGTCCAAGTTTTAATCCTCCTATTGAGATTGATGATCCTGAAGACTTTAAGCCTGAAGACTGGGTTGATGATGTTACTATCCCTGATCCCGATCAAGCCACTAAACCTGAAGACTGGGATGAGTCTGAACCTCTTAAAATCCCTGATCCTGAAGCTGTAAAGCCTGAAGATTGGGATGAAGATGCACCTGACTACATCCCTGATCCTGAAGCTGAGATTCCTGATGACTGGGATGAGGAAGAAGATGGTGAGTTTGTTGCTCCCGAAATTCCCAATCCTGAATGTGAGCTCCATGGTTGTGGTCCTTGGAAAGCTCCAATGATCTCTAATCCTAAGTACAAGGGTAAGTGGGTTCAACCTGAGATTGCCAACCCTGACTATATTGGTGAATGGACACCAAGAAAGATTCCCAACCCTGATTTCTATGACGACAAGACTCCTTCTGACCTCGAACCTATTGGAGGTCTTGGTTTTGAAATCTGGACCATGCAAAAGGATATTCTTTTTGACAATATCTACCTTGGTCACTCAATCGAAGAAGCTGAAGCCATTGGCAATGCTACATTTGTTCCTAAGCTTAAGATTGAACAAGCTGCTGAAGATTCCAGAATCCAACAAGATAAGAAAACTAAACAAAAGGAAATTTATGAATCCATGCTTGAGCACTTCAAAGCCAATCCTGTCGATTTTATCACTCAGCTCTACAAGACTTTCATCAACAACGTCAACAATGATCCTGTCAGATTCCTTCGTGAAGAGCCTGTTATCTTTATTGGATGTATTCTTGGTTTCTTTGTTGCCAGTTCCGTTGGCTTGGGTATGATCAGTATTGTTTTATTCCTTCTTAAGTCTATATTTTCATCTACACCTGTACCTAAGGCTAAGGAAGAACCTAAGGAAGAAGCTGAAAAGGACAAGGAATCTAGTGCTAAAACTACCTCTTCCAGCTCTTCAACTGAACCAGTAAAAAGATCTAAGACTGCAGAATAATTTAAAAGTCGTTGTTTGTATTTATATCGTTTTATATATCTATCTAATATATATATATATATATGTAGTTTTCTTTTCAAAAGGATTTCACCGAGTCTATAACGATTTGCGAAGTAACCATAGGAATCGGGAACAGGTACCAGAATCAGGAATTATTTTTCACCCCACATGCCAGTTTTCGGACTTTAAGCACGCATATTACATAATCATTACTTATTTTTCTGGTCGAAATATTTCTATTGGATCAAACTTAAAAAGCTACAAAATCTCTACCTTTCTAAATTCAACCTCCATTATTTATTTGTTATTAAGACCATGTTGAGACATTCTACCAGGCGGTCAATGCCGATTCTTCGAAATGTTTCAATCCGGTACTCATCTTCATCTGCCTCTTTTTCACAACAATATGAATCAGCTGTTTTAAAAGCTACCAAAGTTGTTGAACCCGATGGTAAAATCAGAGATAAAGTTGATCCGTTCAAATTTGTTAGTAAGGAAATGGAAAAGATTGCAGATGACATTGGTAAGATGCTGAAGTTAGAATCGAATCATCCCAAGTTAAGTAGAGTGGCGATGTATTATTTTGGAAGTGGAGGAAAGCATGTACGTCCATTGATCGTTATGACATTGAGTAAAGCGTTGGCTGAAATTCCGAAAGAGCAAAGAGATAGAATGTGGCAGAAAGGAAAAGGAGATAAAGATGGTGGAGTTGATGAATCAATTAGTCCTATGAAAATTTTGAATCCGGTAACGGCGGCTGCAAGAGCTTTGGGTGGATTCACTAATACTCCAGTAGACGCCGAGGAAGTTAATGGAATTACACCTCAACAAAGACGATTAGCTGAAATCGTCGAAGTTATTCATACTGCTAGTTTACTTCACGATGATGTCATTGATAATTCAGAAACTAGAAGAGGAAATCCAAGTGGAAACATTGCCTTTGGTAACAAATTGTCAATCCTAGCTGGTGATTTCTTATTAGGAACTGCATCAGTTGCAATTGCCCGAATTAGAAACCCTGAAGTCATTGAATTATTATCAACAACAATGGCCAATTTAGTTGAAGGTGAATTTCTTCAACTAAAGAACTCTCCCCTTGATTCAAACAGTGCTGCCTTTGAATACTACCTTCATAAAACATATCTTAAAACCGCTTCCCTCATGTCAAAATCTTGTCAGGCCACTGCCGTTCTAGCTTGTGCCAGAGATGATGTTATTGAAGCCTGCTATCAATTTGGTAAAAATCTTGGTTTATGTTTCCAAATCGTTGACGATATGTTGGACTATACTGTTCCAGCTCAAAGTTTAGGTAAACCTGCAGGAGCTGATCTGAAACTAGGTTTGGCCACAGCTCCTGTTCTTTACGCTTGGGAAAAGTATCCAGAATTAGGCGAAATGATTAGAAGACAATTTTCAAATCCCGGAGATGTTGAATTAGCAAGAGAATATGTTGATAAGTCTGGAGGATTAGAAAAGACCAAAGAATTGGCTGTTATGTATGCTAATAATGCGATTAAGGAATTGCAAATATTGCCTGATTCGAATGCAAGAAGAGCATTGATTGAACTTACTACAAGTTTAGTTACGAGAAATAATTGATTTTATTTAAAATATTTTAACTAGTTTTTTTTTCTTTTTGTTGTTGTATATAGACATATGTTAATTTCAATAAATTTTGCATTGATTTTCAAGATCTAATTGCAATGTCTTACATATATATGTTCCAAGATTTCTAATATGTTGAAATATTGTAAATCTGCATGCAATTTATACAAACGCTATAAATAAAAACTTGGTTCACAAAAAAATAGTTACTATGCATATAGTTTTTTCAAAAGGTTTTAAGCCTCGTTGGTATTTGAACTAATAAATACAAAGTTTATAAAAGTGGAAATTTACAAGTCCTCAAAGGTAGAATGTATGTTAGAGATTTTGAAGATTATCAAGTAGACAAATAATAGTAGCAATATGTATGTCGTACATATAAAAAATCTTTCTTATTTTCATACATTACCTATATAGTATAGTTATTATATAGACTATTCAAGTATATCAAGCTACTGTATCAAGGTATTTTTTTTTTTTTTTTTTTTTTTTTTTTTTTTCAATTTTTGTAACCTCAATCGATTTTCTCAATTGCAATATTCTTTTTGGAACCAGTTTTATCCTTTTGTACAGTATCAGAATTTGGTAATACCTGATTGTAGCATGTAGTAGTAGTAGTTGGGTTGACATTTTTTATATGGATTTTTCCAGAGTCTTCAGGTACAGCATATCCATTAATTAAACCATTAACAATATTTTGCAAAAGTTCATGTAGTTTGCCTCGTCGGATTGGCTTTGAAAGAAAATGGTTTATACCTTGAGCACCGCCTATCAATGTTCCAGAGCCAAGAATCTCTTCTACATGAGCAGAGACGGCAATAATGACACCTGTATAATTGAGTTTTTCACGAAGAATTTTTGTCGCTTCCTTACCATCTAAGTTAGGCATTTGAATATCCATAAATACTAAATCAAATTGAGGGAATGCCTCTTTCACTGCATTTACTGCTTCAATACCATCAGTAGCTAACGAAATTTCAATAATTCCTTCAAGTTTGAGCATCCTTAGTAACACTTCTTGATTAACCTTATTATCCTCAGCAATTAAAATTTTCAGTTCTAGTGGTGATTTTGGGAGATTACGATTATTTTGCGTTGATATTTTTTTGTCTTTTGGAGGAACGGGAATTGGCTTAAGATCAACAAAATCTAGATCTGCAGAATACCGGGCAATTACTTGTGCCGTACTCCACTGACTGGGCATGACTGGACTCCGTATTGTTTTACTTACAATTTGTAATGGAATCTGGACTGTAAATGTACTGCCTCTGCCTAATTCTGACTCTACTGTTACATTCCCACCCATTCGTCGTGCTAGCTGTTGACAGATGGACAGTCCTAATCCTACTCCACCACGTTTTCCAGCTAGATCTAAATCACCTTGTACAAATGGTTCAAATACAAGAAGTTGTAAATGTTCAGCAATACCTGGACCAGTATCCTTGACAGAAATTAGTAGCCTGATTGATTCTTCAGATTCTATAGGTTCACTTGAAATGTCTACTCGAACTTTACCTCCAGCAGGAGTAAACTTAAAACTATTTGAAACTAGATTCATCAAAATTTGCAGTATTCGATTGATATCTCCCATTAACTCAAGGGAATAAAGATCATCCCCAGAAACATGAATACCATAATCGATATTGTTAATTCGCGACTGTTCATAAAAAATTGCATTTAGCTGAGATCTGACTTCATTTATACCAAATCCACAAGGTTCAAGTTTCATGTCGCCAGTTTGACGTTTCGAAAAACTTAATAGATCAGTGAGCAATCGGAGAAGTAGTTCGCCTGATTTAAAAATAATTTTAAGTGACTCCTTAATCACTTTTGTATCATTTTCTGACATTGAAACGGATGCCATTCCTAAGATACCATTTAGTGGGGTTCGAAGTTCATGTGTAATGTTAGCAATAAACAATGATTTTGCTTCATTTGCTGTTTCCGCTGCATGTTTAGCAGTCCTAATTTCTTCTGTACGGGCTATAACACGATCTTCTAAGATGGTATATTGTTTACTCAATTCAGTAGTCATTTCATTAAATGTCTCTGTTAATTCAGTTAATTCGTCTTTAATACATTTTCGTGTGATAACTTGTTCAGGGAGTCGGAAATGTCTACTTGTAATTCTGTCGGATTCATCCTTTTCTTCACTTTTTTGCTCTATAGTACCTTTATCAATCTTACTATTGCAATTGGGCTGGTAACATAAAATCCTCTTTTTAAAGATATTAAACTTCGTAGTATTGGGTAAGTCACCTATATTGTATTGTTTTGTCGCAGTTTGAAGTCTTGTAATGGGTTTTACCATCCATCCAGAAAGCAAAAATGTCACTATGCAAACTCCCACGCCAATGGAGAAAACAGAAGCAATTAGAATCCGTCTCATAGTATAAATAAGTGTACATAGCATGCCCTGTGATTGATAAATCAAGACAGCCCATACTTTGGAAATTGAGCATACAGGAGCATACGCCACAGCCACTTTCCCAAAACTATTCAATTCAATATTTCTATTCGTCCCCCATGATCCATTCACCAATGCTGCATAGGCTGGTGTCTTAGGAATTAAACGAAATTCAAGTCCATAACAAGAATTGCAAACTTTCGTAGGCAGCACAAATGTGTAGTTAAGTGATTCCATTTCTTTAGCTTGTGCTCGTGTTTTATTCCCAGCTAACTTAACTAACGACAGGCGAGTTTCATCTTCTAAATTTAGATTTTCCATTATAACTGAAAGTGATGTGGCGGACGAAATCACTGTTAGATATCCTATCACATTCTGTGTAAATGTAAAATTATATCTTTCAAAATCAGGTAAATTTCTAGTCAATGCTCTCGTATATGACACATAATATGTCCCGTTAGAATAAAGTGGACCTACCAAATATCCATTAACAGTATTAACGTAGCTGATATTTACGCTACCTGGATCATTCATAGGAAAAAGCTCCGGTGGATAATACCCAATTGAATTATTGTATTTTGTACTCTCCATAAGTGTCATATAATCTATTGTATAAACCCTAGCTGCAACTGCATTATCTGCCGATTCTAAGACCATATGAAAATTGGAAATCACGGTTTGATCTGTTGTATTCGTAACACCTTTATAATATTGTAGTAATGTAGTTTGTAGAAATTTCCGTGATGCGATCATAATAACTTCACCCAAAATAGCATTTATTACCTGAGTAACTTGTGCTGCCTTTAATCTTGCAATAACCGTTAATCTTTCAGATTGCAAATCAATTATAGCAGAATGATTACTAAAGGACTAAACCAAAAATAACATAATTGATAAAATTAGCATCCAATTGTCAGCACCTTTTAAAATGTATCCCCAAAAATTTTTCCTCTGTTATAACTCACAATTACTACCGATAATACACCCAATCCTAACAATGCCATAATTACCACAAGACAACACAACTGAAAATTGATCCCCAAATATATTTTTTTCTTCAGAATCATATCACCATTAGATCAGATCCTAATTACAAGCGGCATCACTATGAACAACCAACTCCAAAGTTCAAAACCAAAGTTGGCAAAATGTATCAGAGATGAGCATAAAAAATAAAAGACAAAGAAAAAAATATATATAAAGAGGAGAAACGAAATTTGAAGACAGTAGTCTTACGGCTCTAAATCAATATAACTCATAAAGTTAAACTCTCTAAGTACATAGAAAATTTAACCCCAGCCCAATAACAGTACAAGTGCTGAGTCTCTAGCATTAGAAAAAAGTGATGCGATGTAAAAATGCCTTCTAGAACTAAAAAAAATTGATTAATCTTTTAATTAACTTACTAAATGAAATACTTAAGGACATATTGCTTCTTTCCCTGTGTTCATGGAAACCGGCAAGCCCTTTCATAAGAACAATTAATTATTTTGTAAATAAGAGAAAAGCACAAAATCAGAAGTAGAAAATTCCACTGTATAGGTAAAACCTTTATTGGTGATCAGAATGATTATCCATTATCAAAATAAATATATGACAGATCAACAATTGTTTACAAATATCGAAATGTATGTCTAAAATCATTTACATGCACTATTAATTTTTCGGTTTATTACCAATGCAATGCTTCTTAAAATCATAGCATTTAATTTACCTTCCGTAGTTTAAAATGTTGCATAAAATTATTTATTTTTATAGAAACTACTATATATTAATTTATTCATATTAAATGAGTTAAATAGTATTTATAGAACTTAATCATATTTAGGAGAAATATCGAAATACAGTATATTCTTAAATAACAAATCAAACATATTCTTATGTAATACAAGTTTGATTGAAATTGGTCATATAATATTTTAATGCATCGGCTACTTCGGTACATACTACTATGGAAAGCATAGAACAGAATTAACATTACTTCATGATATTGTAGCGATTGAAAAGAGGTTAACCCGATATTTACCTGTCAATAATGTACATTAACAAAAGTAAAGAATATCATTATTAAGCCCCAGCAACATACATGTAAATACATACAAATGTACTGCCAACACGTCTGGACTTCTGAATTATTCCAAATATAAACATGTTTACACACATGCTTGTACCACTTCCAAAGTTCCCTACTGTTTCAAAAAGATTGCTATAAAAACACAAATACCCATTGACAATAAGCCAAAAATCTTTCACTTAATAATTGATGATATATTCGTATTTAATACTCGTATGCAGACCCAGACAAGGAGTGATATTTGTATAACTTGGTACCAACGATACGCTATGTAAATGTAACAAAGCGAATTTAGAAGTCAACAAAACATCAAGAACAGTCTTAATAAAATAACTAGATTGTCCAAAAATTAAAATATGTTACTAAATCTAACATCTAACATTGCATTTTAAGTGCTTCATCACGGGAGGATAGGGCAGATGTAGAAAGAACCCTTGAAGGAAGAAAAAAAATGTTAAAGAATTACGTAATTGAAAGGATAAATTTGATCAAAGTTGCAACTACGTTTTAATATTCGAATTAGAGGGTCGCCTTATCCATTTACATTCCAGTTTCCAAGTTTTTTATAGATCGTGTCATATTACGAATTGTTGAAACAATTGATGTCCTGTCATATTTTGTAAGCAACATTGAACGACTGTTCTTCTAAACAGGCCCTTATCGCCAAAGATACTCTCGGGTAATAGTTTAATTGTTTGTCTGTTGTGGAATTAATTTATCACTATTATATAAATTTAAACAAATCTCACTAATGTGTTTAGTTCTAAATATTGATACTAATTTTGCATCGTTAATTTATACCCACTTGAACTTGAAAAATAAAGTCATTATTGTGTGTTTTCTGGAGCAGGTGAGGCTGAAAGATAATGGTTATACTAAAATACAACTTTTATTGGAAGCATAACTCACTAGCATTACAATAACCAGGTTTTGGTTTCTATTACTAAAATTTGTAGGCACATATGTATTCTTGTAATAGTAATGAACCATTTTAAGATGTTCATTATTAATATTTGAGCAAACAAGTTGCTAACCAATTATAATACCATATAAATATTCCATTACAATAGTAATAATGACAATTTGTTGGATTGGCTTAATATAATTCTTTAAAATAGTTATAATTTATGTACTCTAGTAATATTTTTGAACATGGATTATACAAACGGGTCTATATCGTGATTATCAGCTCACTCAAATAACCTATATCAACAGCATCCCTATCAATTGATACCAAAAAAGCATAAGCACATCCAATGAACTTTTAAATATCATATATACTATTGCAAGTATTATAGATGTTACATGCTTACCTGCCTACTATTGTAGATATATATCGATTGATACAGATAGCCCGTACAGAGGATGAAGTTCAAATGTTGTTCATAGTAGTGTGTTCAAACATCGATGAAATAAAGAGCAACCCTAACCACATATTAATAATTTGAATATCTTGCGATTAAATAAATTCAATTCTGAAACTTTCTCAGCATATTTTGTCATTATTGATTCACAAAATGAGTAAATTCAAACTTTCTGCTACTCTTCATGGGCATGAATCCGATGTAAAATCATTATGTTTTGCTCCATCTAACAAAATAGTATCATGTTCCCGTGATGGAACTTCAAAATTATGGGCATTAACCGCTAGGGATAAAACTGATCAAACAAATTTTTGGACACCTAGTACTCTGTATCACTCGACACCATATCTTAATTCGGTGACGTGGTTTGAAAATGATGATAATGAAGAATTGGTCTTAGTTGGTGATCAACAAGGTAAAATTATGGCTAGTTTGCCACTGATAGAATTGGATGAGACTATTGAACCCTTGTATATTCTTTCAGGACATGAATCAAACGTTTGTGCGTTAGATTCTAAGTTTGGCATTGTAGTTAGTGGCAGTTGGGATAAGACAGCGATAGTTTGGGAAAACGGGAAGGAAAAATACGTGTTACGTGGTCATGATCATGCTGTTTGGTGTGTATCCATATTGTCGAAGTCACTAATTTTAACAGGTTCAGCAGATAAAACCATCAAACTTTGGAATGATGGAAAACTTGTCAGAACATTTTTAGGACATCTTGATGCTGTTAGAGGAATTGATATTTTAACAGAGAGTACGTTTGTTTCTTGCAGTAATGATGCATCTATTAGAATCTGGTCTATCGATTCGGAAACATGTCTCAGGGAATTATATGGATCTACCAGTTATATTTATTCTGTCAAGGTATTACCTAATGGTGATTTAGTTTCTTCAGGTGAGGATAGATCAGTGAGGATTTGGAGTAATGATGAGTGTGTTCAAGTCATCACTCTCCCATGCGTATCATTATGGTCTGTAGCAGTAAATTCGACAAACGGTGATTTTGCAGTTGGAGGGAGTGACTTTGCAATCAGAGTTTTTACAAAGAGTGACGAGAGAATTGCTCCTGAAGAAGAAATCAAAGCTCTACAAGATGATGTTGCTAATTCGGGAATCGGTAAAGATCAATTTGACTCTATAAATAAAGAGTCGCTTAGTGGTCCGGAAGCTTTGGAAGTTGATGGAAAAAAAGAAGGAGAAGTCAAATTAATTAAGAACGAAAGTAACACAGTTGTCGCTTATCAATGGAGTTCAGGGAAATGGTTCAAGATAGGTGAAGTTGTTGGAGGAGGAAGTACATCAAGCAAGAAAATGTTTAACGGCAAAGAATATGATTACGTTTTTGACGTGGATGTTCGTGAAGGGGCGCCTCCATTGAAACTACCTTATAATGTTACAGAGAATCCTTATGATGCAGCAAAGAAATTTTTGGAAACCAATAATTTACCAAATTCGTATCTAGACGAAGTTGCAAAGTTTATTATAACTAATTCGGAGGGGATTGATTTCACTTCTCAAGCACCAGTTGAAGATCCCTATGGTACTAGATATATTCCAGGTGGAAAAAGCACTGCACTCTCAACTGCGTCTTCAAAACCTCGTTTAAATATTGAAACCAAGATTGTTCCAATCAAAGATTTTGTTAAATTAACTACTTTCAAAGCTGCCCCTATTGCCAATGCTATTAAAACTTTCAACGCCAAACAAGAAGCTACAAAGCAATTGTCTGAAGCCGATGTGGATTCAATTGAATTTAAGTTGAATAATCTTAATTATCAATCTGCTGCTGACCTTTATGGTATAGTTACTGATATTCTGAATTCATGGGATGTTCCTTCGATGCTTCCAGCTCTGGATATCTTAAGAATTATTATTCCTTATTTGTCTTCCTTTGCATCTCTATCGATGTTACAACAACTACTATCATGTATTGACCCTGGAGTTCCAAAACATTGTTTACTAGCTATTAGAGGACTAGTGAATTTGTTTGTTTCTCCTTGCGATGGAGCTATTGAAATTCTTCAAAATGAGGTTGTGAAGATTACTGTATTCCAAACTATTAAGAAACTTTTGGATTCTGATGCTTCCTCAACTACTAGCAACATTGCGTTTTCTTCACTATTTTTAAATTACGCAGTATTGGAATACAGAGGTAGTGTCAACTCGACTAATTCTGACGACTTGTTGAAACAAATTGCAAATGTCTTTCCTTTGTTGAAGGATTCAGAGTCTCAATATCGTTTGCTTCTTGCTACGGGCACTCTACTTAAAACTTGTGGAGATCAAGGTACAAATTCTGTTAAATCTTTTTTTGAAACTAGTAAAATTAGTTTTGATGAAAAGAGGTTACAAGAAATTTCGGCAGATATTAAAGCTTTGTTGCAATAACTTAAGTTAAATTTTATGTAAAATATCTTTTAAAATTCATTAACGAGAGATTAAAATCAAAATTTAAGAAAAAAAAACTAATCAACCATCATCTCATCACCATCCTTAGATTCTCCGGCTATAGTATTTGATGGCAGTTCTTCTACTTCCGCGGAAGCTTGAGTAACAGATGTATTATCTTCTTGTCGTGTTGTATTGTTATCTGTCTTTTCCTCTGTTGGTACATCACCATTCATATAACTTGTTAGTTCAGCATCAAGTTCCTCAATAGTTTTCTTTCTGGGTCGTTCACGACGTCCATTTTCTCTACTATTTTCAGATTGCCTTGTTTGCATTCTTTCACTCAAACGCCTTCGGTCATCCAAATGTCTAGGTCTGTGCGTATTAAAAAGTTCAACACTGATTGGAATTCCGGCGGCTGGCTTACCATCAAATCTAGAAACTGCTTCTTCAGCATCAACAGAAGAATCAAAATTGGCAATAGCAACACCGTTGGAGCGACCGGATAGATCATATTGGAGTCGTACACGTCTAACATGGCCAACTTTGGACAGAAGATCCTACGATATTGAATTATTAGTATGTCTAAAAGTAAAAGAGAACTGGGTGTGCGTGTGGAACATACATAAATATCGTCTTCAGTTAGATCGTAATGTAAATTCGAAATTCGGATCATGTTGGAGAATCGGACATTTCTGTGAGATCTATGCGAATAATAATGTTAGAGTAGATGACCAAAACAACTGAATGATAACAATGCCTTACCTTCCATCGTAATTGCGGTCACGATAGTCCCTGTCACCTGAATAACCCCCGTTCCTGTCTCGACCAAAATCATCCATATCACTGCCTCTTCGTCGTGATCTATAGTCATCCTTTGAAAATTCAAAATTTAGTTGTTAATGTTGTATTGATCGATATATCACACAATAACAATAAGCTTACCCTATTACCACGGAAATCTCTCCTAGATCGTCCTCTAGATGGTTTATGATCGTGATGCTATTTGAGTTGAGACCGTTAATAATAAATACATTGGAAGTATTAAGAGCAATAAATTTTAACCCATACTCGATCGTTAATTATTTCATCTAAAGATTTATCCATTTTTGACGTGTTTGATAGCAGAACTGAGATATAGTACAAAGATATGTAGATGGTACATTAGAAACAGTAGGATTTTTCACACGACTGTTATAGGTTTAGGGTAATATACTTGTTATACCCACCATAATTAAAAATGAAAACAAAACAAAAAGGCTATAGACAAAGTAGAGCATACGTGAATAGGTGTTATTATGTAAATAAATGTAGAAGTAAGCTTTACTCGTTGAATGTTATGTCAAAATGCAAAAGATAAAATTATAAATATAAATGAAAACAATAGAGTTCATTTTACCGACTAAACTTTCTCATGATAATTCTCAAATTATTCACAGCAAATCTCATGAAAGCTTCGAGTTCATTGGGTATATTGTTCATATCAGCAGCATCATCCCAATTTTTGAACGCATCCAAGACTGTGTCAGGGTCTAAACGTATAATAACTTCATGAGATAAAGTATTAGAATCATTCCGGGACCAAATCGTGTCTAAATCAAATTTGAGCATTTTATTCAAATATCTTAACGACGATTTCTGTGTTTCACCAACTTGGTTCCATAGACCACTGTGTTGAACTTCTGCCATGGTTTCTTCGTCTAGTGGTTGATCGATTGTCATGTAAAGTTGAAAATCAGCTTTATCTCCAGGTGAGAAAACATCGAGAGTTCCAACAAAGTTTTCATGAACGACACTCAATGGTTTGTTTTCCTCATCAAGAATGACTTTCACTGTATCTTCGTTGTTTTTCGTATAATAAAGCTCTTTCAAAGTTTGCAAAGGATATGCACCCAAATCCCTCCCATCTGTCAAACCACCATTTGTTTTAGTAATAGTGTCAAGAAATGTCGACACGTCTTTAAATATCGATTCCGACACTTCTGGTTTAAATACTCTAACATTTCCTGATTCCAAAATACATTCTGTCAACACAGGCATCTCAGTTCTTTTATTCTTGTAGGTATCAAAAATTTGACCCAATTTTAATTGAACATTGAGTCCACTGCGTATTTCCGGTGGGACAGTTCTAATCATACAAACTAGATTTCTAGTCATTTCTGTCACCAATATATCTCTTTTCGGTGTATTCTCAAGATTAAATGGCATATCCTCCAAGTCATATGGACGTTTATTCGATCCTTCTTTCTGCGAATATCGTCGACTATTCGAAGGTACGCGATCTATTGAATCATACGGACGCTTACGTGATCCATTTCGGTTGTAATTATTATTGGGCCGCTGATTAAGGGATATGTTATTCAATGGTCTAAGATTATGATGTTCTCGCCAATTTTTTGCCCATATGGGTATTTGCTGAGAGTCTCCTGGGTTTTGCGTCGTCATTAGAAGTTTGTATGATGTTTTCAATCTGTGAAAAGATTGTTGTATTTTCTATTTGTCACAGTGTTACAAATTGATCACGTGATATTTTTACAAACTTCAGGAGCCCTTTCTATGTCGTTGACCAAGAATGAAAAATAATATGAATTAATATAGAAGCGTACACAAGTAGGTATGTACTACATAGTATGTATATACTTTGGGTACCATGAAGGATAATAGTTGTTTCAAGTCTAACAAATGAAAATTCAAAGTAATTTATATTTGGTATTACAACTTGTATATAGAATCATGAGGATCCTCTACTTCCCTACATAAGTATGTGCATAGATAAATTCATTGATCTTTGTCTACTTCTAGATACTGTTGTGTGAATTTAGAACTGTACTATCAATGAATTACATATATACTTAGCTACTTAGGTAGTTAACTCTTATGAGTAGTTTCACCTAAACGTGAAGCATGGAAATGGATTTTTCAACTATGTGAGCATAATGTTACATAAGATATCTTTACGCGATATCTTTTAAAGCTTAAAAATAATATCAAAGTGTCATAATGCAACTGTGTTGGCCTTTGTCAATTAATTATATTACAGCTTATGTAGGTAAGATATGCATGAGCATCGCAATATATATTCATACGGATTAATTATTTGGATCATATATTTTGAGGGGTTGATCACTAATTATAACACACCTTTCTACAAATCTTCAAGCCTACATAAAAACCGTACAAAAAGTATTTTCCTGACTCAATATACAAGTCTTTCTTAATTGTTTATTTGATTAATGTTTGAAACCAGATCTATTGTGAAGTATGTGGAGTTTCATTTTGAAATTATTCAGAATTGATCTAATTAATCCGATATGTATGCATGCACCTATTTCTACATAGAATTGTCTTCTCCTCATTCTTTGACTGTGAAAACTGCGATTAAGAAAAGATCGACAGGTGAACAACCTCTTTCTCTAATTGGATAGTTGATACCGTCTTCACAAAAGCCCCCCACAGAAGGATTAAGCCCGTACCCAGAAACTTTTATTATGGGGTGTGTGGAGAAGCCGTTTGTATAAATAATCAGCAGGGCGCTCGATTTATTTTTTATTCTTTTCATCCAATTTCACCAAAAACAAAGTTCTTTGCCATAATGTCTTCTAAGCAATTTCCCATTTCTGAAGATATCGTTCTTCCTTCTCTCAAGGCATTGGTCAGATCTAATCCTGACCTAACTCTTATTGAAAACGAAAGAGTAGTCTATGCCAAACCTAATTCAAAAGTCGCTTTGCTCTCGGGCGGAGGTTCCGGCCATGAGCCCACCCACGCAGGATTTGTCGGGACTGGTATGCTTAGTGCCGCTGTTGCAGGAAATATCTTTGCATCTCCTTCGGTAAAGCAAATCTTTTCGGGCATTAAAGCCGTTGAGAACGACAAAGGTGTTCTAGTGATTGTGAAAAATTATACTGGTGATGTCATCCATTTTGGTTTGGCAGTAGAAAAGATTAAGCAGTCTAATAAGAATGTGGAAATGGTAATAGTGGGTGATGATGTTTCTGTAGGTAGGAAAAAGGGGGGTAAAGTTGGTAGAAGAGGCCTTGCTGGTACAGTCTTGGTTCACAAAATTTCAGGTGGTGCTGCTGAGGGTGGTTTAGAACTCAAGCAAGTTGCCAAAGTTGCACAATCTGTAAATGATAATCTTGTCACAATTGCAACTTCTTTGGATCATTGCAATGTTCCTGGTAGAAAATTTGAGACAAATCTTACTTCTGATGAAATTGAAATCGGTATGGGTATTCATAATGAACCTGGTGTCAAGAAGGTTAGCCCAATTCCAGATGTGCCTGTTCTTGTTCAAGAATTGATTCGATATTTGATTGATGAAACTGACCTTGATAGATCCTTTGTTAAATTTAATAAAGATGATGAAGTTGTTCTTCTTGTTAATAATCTTGGTGGTCTATCTAACTTGGAACTTTTGTACATTTCAAGCGTCATCCAAGATCAATTGCATGAAAAGCAAAACATGAAGTTGGTGAGAATTATCAATGGGACTTTCACTACTGCATTAAATGGTAGTGGATTTAGCATCACTCTTCTTAATGCTACTGAAGCTTCGAAACAGTCTGGTCAGAACGTCATTGATTTATTGGATGCTCCTACGAGTGCTTCTGCTTGGGCTGTAGCACAATTATCATCATCAGCAAAGGTCGATGCCTCAAAGTTCAAACTTAATAGTCATAACGCGGAAGATCATAAACATCTTTCTTCCAAGTCTTCCGTCCAAGTTGACAAAGAGACATTTAAAAAATATCTATTTTCCGGTCTCAATCATGTCAAGAGTGACGAACCATATATCACTCGATTTGATACTATTGCTGGCGATGGTGATTGTGGTGAGACTCTTGTTGCAGGAGCCACTGAAATAGAAAAATCTTTTGATTTCTACAGATTTGAAAATGCTGTTGACTTAATTGCAGATATTAGTGAATCGGTCGAGGACTCCATGGGAGGTACTTCAGGTGGGTTATATTCTATTTTCCTTAACGCTCTTGCATCTCATTTAAAAAATTCCTCATCGACATCTCTTGATGTTTCAACCTTTGCTGAAACTTTGCCTTTGGCGCTTGAATCATTGTATAAGTATACAAATGCTCGCCCTGGGGATAGAACTCTTATTGATACTCTTACCCCTTTTATTGAAACTTTGAAGGTATCTAAAGATTTTGATAAAGCTGTTGATGCAGCATACCAAGGATGCGAGAAAACCAAGCAACTTGAAGCTAACTTTGGTAGAGCTTCATATGTGAATAAGGATGAATATGAAAAAGATGGTGGTATTCCTGATCCTGGTGCATTGGGAGTTTTATCACTATTACAAGGTATTCAAGAAGGAATGAAAAATTAAAATATCGTGTTTTGATTACTATATTCTCGTGTGCGCATATATATATTTTTTATACGTGTATATGAAATTTAAAATTGATTAATAAATTGAACTCGAAAGCATTTTTATTATTGTTGATTGAAGTGGTTTTTATTAGCTGTCGAGGTACATACCTAGAAATTACGTATTATAGTAAATAGATCCTCAGGATCTTTTACTTTACATTGTTTCACGCCGGAACTCTTCACTGTGACACTCTAGACACCTTGCTTTTACTGTTACTACAATAACATATCGATTATATCAAAAGGAGGTGATAGCTTGGGAAAAAAAAAATTGTAAAACACTGTGCTGCTTGCAAGAGTAGAAAAGGTTACAGTACAAGAGCATATCGTTTTGTGCCCGATCTTCCTGTACATAGAACATTGAACTTGAAGCACTGAGAGTGAGGAGTGTAATAAAACTTTATTTAGTAAGTACTTAGTTTTTATTGTGGTGTTATAAATCAGATCTTTCAGATGTCTTGTGTTTCTTACCATCTTTTTTTTCTTTCTTTCTTTCTTGCAAATAAAGACTTATCACTATATTGTACTAGCTGATTTTAAAGACTTAAATATATTATTAGACGCGTAGTAACATTAAAAATAAGCATTATGCTAACTATGGGGTATTATTCAACGCAGATATAAATTATTAATAGATTATATAGGTAGGTTGGTATTTAGATAAATCAATCGCCTGAGGGATAGGTTGACATATAAATCACATTATTGGCAATCCCACAGCCCGTATTTTTCATCAATCATCTTCCATATTCTAATAGTGCCATCTTCACTCCCAGTTGCAGCAACAGCTCCATCAGGTGAATATGCAATAGAATGGACAGGACCATGATGTCCTTTAAATGTATCAAGAAGGTCGTTGGTCCGATAATCATAATATCGTACCCAAGTATCTTCAGAACTTGCCACGAGATATTTTGCGTCGGTATTGTTTATAACAAGAGCATTAACTTGATAATTGAAACTAAAATCTTTTACCAGCTGGAAGGTTTGAGTATCGTATATGAATGCTTTGGATCCAGCGCAAACAATTAGTTGTGTGTCAAGATGCCGTTCGACTTGTCTTACAGGTCCTATATCTAACTTCAATTGGGATAATATAGTTGGATTGGGTGGCGACGAAATATCCATCCAATATATACTTTGTGCTGATGTAACGCACACCAGCAATGACTTACTGATAAATAAAGTTGATCTTACAACCCCATCAACCGTAAATTGTGTAATTTGGTCGCCAGTATTGAAATCAAACAACCGAACATTACAATCCTGACCACCAACGACAATTAATTCGTTATCAATTACATCACAACACCGTGCAATACATTTTATATCCCTCTGAAATACAATTCGACCTTGTGAATCCCATTTGATAAAGGTGAAATCAGTGCTGGTGGTAACTGCGTATGTTGCAAGAGGTGTTAGACGTGCACAAGTGATCGATCCTTTGTGACCCAAATAAGTTCCAATCCAATCGCCTGTTTTGCCCATCCGTAACATAGGGTTGCCATCTATAGCGAATGAAATACAACGTTAGAAGATAATGGGGGAAAGAAAATGTGAAGCCAACAACTTACCTTTGCATGCGGAGATTAGAAGATATTCACCTTGTGAATTAAGAACACCGGAATAAGAGATATGTGTCACAGGGCGTGAATGGCCAGTACATGTTAATGGTAATGCATTGGGCATTGTTAATATTGGTAGTGAATATATGTTTGTGCAGAATATATGTGTGTGATAATAAGAAGAAAATTAAAAATTGGAAGGGTTGGGAGAGTTTATGGCAGAAACTTAGATCTCCGTCTGCATACTACGTACCGCATAGTCAACACATTCCCAATAAGTCTCTACATACAATGGTAACTATATGTGCCAAAATTAATTTCAGTAAAACAACGTTTCTTCAGATTAACATGATGTAGACTTGCAATATATTGGTTAGTGTCCCCTTTTTAACTAGCAACAAATCTGACAGTTCCAACTGTTGAAATATTTCCCACTTGTGTCAAATAATCAGTTTGATCCACTTCTTCACTCTTCTGTATAGTTTCTGTAGCACTATTCACAGAATCACATATATCATTAAACACTTTCTGTACGTGATCAATATCAATATTCTTCACATTTACCACGACCTTCCTGTTATGTAAATAGAGTCCCAAAATTTCCTTAATTGCTAGATTGGTTTTGAATCTTGAGCTCATAAAATGAGCGGCGTCGATTCGTTTTACTTTTACCTTGCAAATCTTCATTGCCACCACTATTGACGCCAATGCCACAGTATGAGTTGGAATAGTCAAATAAATGGCCGTTAAGTACGCATCAATCGTAACATTCCAAGCCGTCCTAACAAGTTCTTTATCCAGTTCAAGATCTTTACCGATTTTCACCACGTAATACATAGCACACGTTGTTTGCCTAAAGTCAAACCCAATAGTTTCCAACAACGTCCGCTCAATATGTTCAATCTTATTTTTCGTGATTTCCTTCGATCTTTTATATGTGTCGTCCATTTTCCCTGCGATATGTAGGCATGCCTGTGCAATCTGATCTTCTGGATATGTAACGTCCGGATTATGCAATAAAAAACGTTGTGCAAGTGACATCGCCGTAGCCAACGTTTGAATAGGAAACTTCAGATCACTCGAATAATGAAAGATAATATGATGCAGTGATGCATTTTTCACAAAAAATGTAGCTGATGGTGGAAGTGAACAAAACAGAAACGATCGTTTCAAGATATGCGGATATTTCTTCTCGGTCATAATATTTGATTATATTGTTCACTTATTAGGTCTTTATCTCTCTTTCTGTAAATGAAAAGAAAGTTATAAAGAATTCCGAGAATATAAACACAGAGTAATGAGGATGAAAGAGAAAAATTAAGTGTGGTTGGGAGAATATTAATTATAGGCTGGACAAATTTCAAATTTTGTAAAAAGGCGGGACCATAAGGAATAAATGAATAAATAAATAAATATCATTAAAAGAACATACACACTATATCATATCATTTTAATTATAAGTTCAAGTACTTTTGATGTCCGTATGAACAGAACTCTTGTCTGATGACAATGAGAATGCAAAATCACCATTAGAATTGATTGATCGAGTGTCGTCACCCTCCATGGTAATCTTGTCTCTAATAGAATCCAAGTAGTGAATAAGCATTTGGTTTAACGTGTAATTCGATAGTTGTAAATGAGAAGTCCAGTTTTTCAAAATAGGAACAAAGTCGTAATCCTTTAATAGGGCGACCACTATTGCCTCAAGGAAATAATGTGATAGTTCGTAAACTTTGCAAGCTTCCTTATACAAATTAAGGGAAACTAGGTACGCACAAACAAAATGGATGCTTTCTCGATCTACACAACTACTGATAAGATCGACAATGTCCATATTGCAAGTATCAAAAGACTTTTGAATGCTATTCAAAGATAAGAGCGCAAAGACAAATCGTTGATTATACTTCAACTCACGAGGGAGATTCATTACCATCGTAAGAAGACGTTCCATCGAAATGTTGGACTGATATAACGCAAAAATATAATTCTCGGAATCAACATTTTGTAATGTATTTTTAATCCCCGATAAACAGACAGATCTTTTTACTGAATTTCCAAAAAGAGCTAATGTTAGATATGACTCCTTCGACATGACATTAGTATCGAACTCAGGAACTTGAAGTTGTTGACATGTTGACAAAGATTGCAAAACTGTAGAAAAGAGTGTATTGGGTTCAAATTCCGGGAAATATTGTGGTGAAGGAGGCGGTGTAATTTGCATCACTTTTTTATTTTTGTACACAACTGAATTGACTTGATTAGGTTTAAAGAAATAGACTACTGGGGACTCCAGTATTGTCACTATTTCATCGTCTTGGTCATCACGTAACAAAAACGGTATTTCAATAGAGTTTATAATAGAACCATCTAGTAGGTTCATTATGCTTATTTTCTGACCATGAATGACCCAGCTTTTTCCTTTTGAGCTGTTAACATCTAAAGATACAATATCCTTTAATGGTACCGATCGTGATACCACCTTTTTTGTTCTCACATCAGAAATCACCAACCCAAAACTTGACACTCTGACAATCTTCCCACTCTTACTCCATCGTAAAAACTTACAATTCGTTGAAGACTGGTTCTCAGGTAATGGAATATCCCTAATTTTCCGCGGTGAAACATTTCCAATCAGATTGATGTTGTAAACTTGTAATCTATCGTTACCTGAATGGAAAAGCGCCAAACTCTGATTAGTCTTATCTTTGCAAGAGTAGTGAAATGATAGTTTTTCTACTTTCTTGATGATTTCGAGAGAATAAACATCTTTAAGTGACCCATTACTATACTGACAGATACGCACGAGACCGGACGCATGACCAATGGCGTAGTAACCATCACCACAAGGAGCTGCACATATAGATGACACGGTTGCTGACTGTTGTTCATCAATTACATTAAACTCCCCCAACTGTGTAAGATCGATCTGTACTATAGTTCCATCTCGTGTTCCGAGAAGGATATTTGAACTTCTATCAACTGACCAGCAGGCGACAGAAATCTTCATATGTTCTGGAATAGTCCATTCACAAATCAAATGAAAGTCGAATGTTGTAGGATTAAATTCGAAGACTGCAAGTAGATTATTTTCTGGGTTACAGAGTAGATAATTCTGATGAACTAATAGGAATTCTAGCGAGAAAAGTGGGAAATCCAGCCTTGTTTGTTCTTTAAGAGATTCGTCGTCATAGATATAAATTGATGTGGAGTCGACTAGTAGTATACTGTTTTTGATATGAAGTATTGACATCTTCCCGATGTTGTGGACACATAAGTGTTGCAATAATGGTAGATGGCGAATGTATGAAAATGGAAAAGAGAGGGAAATTAAAGTATTTAAATACTCTTTTAGTTTAAGGTTAGACATTGTTCTAAGTGAGTACCAGCCTTGTGGACTCCGCTAAGAAGACAGTCCTTCCCGCATGAGAAAGATGGTGGTGGATTCAATGTTTATGATCTTCAGTGACTTCTTAAATCACAGAAAAAAAAGCTTTGAACCACTTTTCACTATGCACAACCTACCTTCAACCCACCCATCACCATCCACAGCGTTCAATCAACTCAAGTAAATCTTCAACCTTCCTCATTTCCGTAAACTCTAAAAATAAAATAAGAAAAAGTTTTTCTCAAAACTTTATTTCAATTTTTTTCCACGCTGGCTGGACCTAATTATTTTCCAAATTTAGTTAACCGATCGGCGTCTCAAAGCTTTTACGCATGCATATACTGCACGTATCTCATCGCACTAAACAATTAGTCCTAGTACCAATAGAGGCTCTTTGTATTATGTACACACATGCCTGGAATAAGTGCATATGTCACGGTATACATACATTGTATCGTATGTATTATATCCGCTTATATACAAAAATCTACCTTTCAAGGGTCCCTATGTCCCCCACTTCTCCCCAGTATCATGATGTCAACAATTTCTTTGTCATCCCCGCAAATTACAGGTCTGGGCACTATTTTTCATTCAATTCTAGAAAAAAAAAATTAGTCATTTTGACTTGAAAAACTCTCTAGAAACATTTAAGGCATAAAGTAAACTTAATGCTGTTTATATATATTTGCAAATGCTTTCAAATAATGCATTGTTTTCTTTTAGAAAAATTATAGGATCTTTCAAGCGATTTAAAATATTGACTGTCGTAATCTCAAATTTTACTATGGGGCATGGGAACAAGAAATGATGCGTACTTCAAATGACCCATTGAATTTTGTATCTCTATTCAAAATAGAATGTAAAAATTCACTGCTACTCATGACTAACAGAAATATATTTTACGGTTTGAATATAAGTGTACAGTTATGTGCATTAGTATGCTTATAAAATAATACCGCTGTTCAATTATTTTTAAAATATTAAGTCCGCTTGATATAACCTCTCATTGTCGACATGTTTAACTCTCCAAAGTCACTCAACATTTAGTAGCAGGGGAATTATATTCCTTTTCCATAACTAAATTCAAATATTGTTGCCAATTTAATGGCGTCTCTAAATATCCTGTGTATTCAACGTTACAATTTCAGGTCTATTTTTAAATATAATACCATAACATATTAACAGAGTGGGTATATTTAATAATAATTCACTTTTTTTTTCAACTCCCATAATTTGGATCCACTTGAAATCTTACATAGTAGTTGTATTTCACCCATTGGTTCATCGTTTAAATCTTGTATTTGCATAGAATATAATTATTAAAAAAAATAAGATAAAATAAATATACTACTTACGATTGCATTTTCCTCATTAAGTGATATTTGTAGGATGTATTTGATTCTACACAAACATGTGTACTCTGCAAATACATCTATATGCGCCGATACGTAATTAATTAGAAATCTGGAATAATATGTGGTATACTTGAAAATATCATCAAGAGTCAGAATTAAATTATCCTTCTGTCTAACACAAATTACGTTTAAATACAGCCACGTTTCAATGGTAGAACAAAATAATTATTGATATAACCATATAATACACACCTATTTTGGTAAATGTTATGGCAAAAGCCACTCGACAGGGATTACCATTTATATTGCAATCAATAATTGCTTCGGTCCTACAAAGACACATTTGAACCTTTCAAATTATAAATTTTTAGAATAAAATTTGAAGAATCTTGTTATTCATGGTGAAAATTTAACCAAAGAATTGAAACAATACTTCTTGAACAATACCAATATGTTGGTGACGTCCTTGACTAAATCTATCAAAAATAGTAACAGTTACCTTTGGATTCTAAAATCTAATACATTTATGAGTTTATACGGAATCAAGTGTGAGTTTAGTGTGATTGTGTACATATATGTGTATTTGACTTTTCATAGTCAAGTTAATGGTAATAGGAAAAATTATTGAACCACTTTCACTTAGGAAGCGTCGTAAAATTTGTTACCGCAAATGTAAATACAACTCATGGCACTCAAATATTAACCAAATTGTGAAAATTTACGTAAACCCTTCCATTTAGATATAATGTAACTTATTTTTATTTCAATTCAATGTCATTGATGGCGCATATAAAATATTAAGCAATTATATAACATAACATCTCTCTTGAAGTTACTCCAAAATTCAATGTGTAGTTAAGAAATCCAGATTTGCAGTATAAAATCGAATTAAAGTTTATTCTCATATAAGTTCGTCGATAGTACTTTTATCAAATAATTTTTTTTGATTCATTTACCCTTAATAAAACCTTATGTCCATAGATAAATAAAAGGAAAACTGCAATCACCAAGTTCAACCTGCTACATTTTTAGGTTTCTCTCCTTCGCCGTAAATAATGAAGATTTGATAAAAAATTTTAAATTTTTTGACCGTGACAAATTTGGTGCAAATAAATGGAATTACTTAAAAGATACTTTATGAACTTAAAACTATTACGATATAATTTTCTCTATTTAAATTCTACAGATATACCTTTTTGCAAATTTGTATGTCAAATTTTGTCAGTAACTCGCACGTAATATTTAATATCAGACTCAAAATTATGGAAAGTTTTGTAATTTACACTACCTTACTGTATTTTTTTTTTCTTTTTTTCTGTGAATATGAATTTCAGTTCAACAACTGTTCTTCTAAATATATGTGCAACTCTTTAATAAATATTGATTTCCCTTATGAGACCTAATGTAAGGAGAAAATAATATTTTTTAAAAAATGATCCTCAATATTTTCATACAGACAAATATCTGTCCTAGAAGTAAATGCTGCATGTTTATTACTTTTGATGATTACCTGCCAAGTGGCTTTACGTTCACCATTAGAGTATGACTTTAATTTTTACCTATTTATATAAATATTTACGTGTTTGTTTATTAAATTTAAAACATAGAGAGCACAACATTAGTGGATTTAATGACTTCAGTACTTATTCAAACCTATCTAATATTAGAAATATAAATACACACAGTACTAGTAAAGGGTATGACTAAATTCAAGTGTTTGGCATTAACTTCTGAGAGGGTAAGTTACAGAATTGTACCTCAACACATACAAGTAAATTAAATTATATATTACATTGCAGATAAACAAGTGTAGTGCTCCAGAGATTTATCAAAATATATATGAGATCTGTATGTAAAAAAATTTATTGTTATGTTTCAAGTTTTATAAGCTAAAGTGTATGGCTTAAGTCTGTAAACGGTTTTTCATTTGAAAACACGAAATTTTTAAAAGGTAGATTTCCAATTTTGTCGCGTCGCGCAAAATACCATGAAAAATAAATATTCGAATGAGTTTTCTTTTCCTTCTTTTTTGCTTCCATAGACTAATTACCAACTCAACGGCAAAATGAAACATACAAAGCAGTACGCGCACTCTTCAGGTTCTCCGCAGCTGTCATTTTCACCTTCGGGTAATAGCTTGTTTACAGTAGGACAAAATGGTCTACTGAGAAGGTTTACCCCTTCTAAACCTGACGAACCCGTGTCGGTGGAATTAGAAGAGTCTGAGGAGGAAACATTGAGCGTTATTGGGTTGGATGATAAATTGGTCCTTGTATACACAGAAAACACGGTAGCTGAATACGATACTAGTATTAGTGAACGGAAAATTGTGGCTAGAGTCCCTGAAGGGATTGAGAAGGTGAAAGTCAATTCAGGTTGGTGCATTATCAGAGATAGAGCCGGTGGTGCCAAAAAGTTTGAGGTTGGAACATGGGAAAATGTTGAAGTTATTGATAGTATAGAAGAAGAAGGTCAAAAGAATAAAGCTGAAACTCATTGGTGTCGCTTTAATGTTGATCAACTTGAAATAGTCCGCGGAAGCTCAAAAAAAATTGAAGCTAAATGGAAAGTTGAGATCCCAGATAACCTTTTACTGGATGAATGTCAGACAAAAGACCCCAACAAGGATGATATTGATATTTCGACCGTTGCATGGAGTTCTCATGATAAGTATATTGCTGTTGGAACCACTAAGGGATACTTATTGATTTACGATTTAACCTCTCTGAAATTGATCAAAGCACTCAGAATCCTCGGTAAAGTGATCCAAGTCGAGTGGAACCCATCTAATAATGAGATCAGTTTTTCAGATTCAAATGGTGCTATCCACTTTATTTCTGAAATTGTCGACCCGGAAACATCACTTTCAGCTTTCCGTCCTTCAAAATCGGATTCTACAAGCACAAAAGAGACTGGGAACGCATTGGAACAACCCAAACGAAAGCTAACCGAGTTAGAGGAACTCCAAGCTGAACTTAAATATTTGGATGAAGAAGAGAAAAACAGGAATGCTGTTGATCTGGATGATGTAGTTGATGAAGATAATTGGATTGTTGATGACGATAATTTGGGATATGTTGATCATTCTAAAAAACGATCTAGATCTATATCACCTGCTGATAATTATGATGAAGAAGTTCCAAAAGTGAAGCGATCATACACTTCGAGGTCTGGTTTAAGTAATGTTAAACTCACTAAGCCGTTTCAGCAGGGTTCGTCAGAGTGGATTAATAACCGGCGATATCTTACAATGAATACAGTGGGCTATGTTTGGATGGTGACTGATGATTTTACAGTTTCCTTCTTCGATACTCACTCTTTCCGCGAATATCATTTTCAATCAGATATATCTTATGATATTGCTAGTCTTTCGAAATTTGGATGTTTATTCGCTGCTTCTGGAGCAGCAAAACTCTTATTTAGAGTACATGGACAAGGTATGCGTGGATCCTGGACTGCAGAACTTGATGGAGAAATTCATGGTAAGATTACTACAATTGCTACTTCAAAAAATAGAGCTCAAGTAACTACTTCGAAAGGGTTTGTTTTTGTGTACACTACTTCTGGTCTTCTTCTTCGAGTTACTCAACAAGACTGTGTCAATGTTGTTACTTCAATAGCTGACGAACAAGACAATTTTCTGACAATTCGGCAGGATGAATCGGGGCATCTCTCTTATAGTATTGAAAATTTGAACGCTGGAAAACTATTTCAAAAGAATGATGCCTTGCCTTCTACAACAATTAAAAATGCATTTTTCTCAGAGGACGGTGATCCATGTATTTGTGACAGCAACAATGTAATTTCAGTTCTAATACCGTGGCGAGTTATGTTCCAAGCTAGTTGGAACCCAATTCACAAAACTGATTCATCTGAAAGTAATCTCGTTCCCATTGGTATTACTACTTCCTATTCTAGTGATGATGAGGAACAAACCTCACAAGTCATTGCCATCGCTCCATCATTCCCACTTTCACACATCAATCATCTTCCATTATCACCACCATATGGGGACATCAATACACATAGCCGGGCATACATTACAGCAACAGTATCTCACGAACTCTCCAAAGACAGACCCGAGACAGATGGCTACGACAACTACTATACATATGACCAAGACGATGCACTCATTCGCGTTTTGCATGCTTCTTTACTCAACCAAGAGTATCATCGTGCAAAGCATATTATTGAATTACTTAATAATGACAATGGTCTAATTGCTGCAGAAAAGGTTGTTAATCTTGCTGTTCCAGTTGGTGCCCAAAGTGAAAGAACGATCAGATGGATTAGAAAACGCAGAGAACAATTAGAAGAAAATAACAACATATCTAATTAATATACGTCTTAGTTCACACTTTCAAAAGTTATTATTATTTTTACCATACTAAATTCACCTTTTTAGCTAGACTTTTAATACATTTTTGAGTCTGAATTTCCCGTAAATTATGAACATAACTTTTTTCTTTTTTTGAAATTGGATATAATCAATACTGGTACTATGAATTTTGATTTAAATGTGCAAGATCATACTAAAGTACAAAAATAAAACAGTTATTTGAGTATAATTTGTTAACTTTCTTGAAAAAAAAAAAAAAAAAAAAAAAAAAAAAAAACATATTTCCCCAAGTCTATTTACGAAAGACAATTCAAATAAAATGAATACAATGAAATCAAGGATCAAACAATTGTTTCTAGTTCTGAATACATTTGATTGTTTTTGGGAAATCAGAGAAACCCATGAAGGACATGAATATGTACTTTTAAATAAGACATATGTGTACTCACGGTAACAAATATAAAGAAATCAACGAAAGACGATGATCAACAAACATAATACAAATATTTTTGTAGTTATTTTTCTCAAATCTTCATATACTTTTTTTTAATGGCGCCAACTCGTCAGCTACTAATTTCGTGGTCATTTTCAACAATAAATTAATTTATATGTACAGAATCCATTAATCGAACTATTTCTTCTTCTTTCCCTTCTCATCCTTGGGACCCTTACTCTTAGCAGGGGCACCCTTACCTCTTCTTCGTCGACTAAATTAAAAGTTAGTATTCATCGTCACGTAGAAACAAAGACTTCCGCAATCAAAAACTTACTCTTTGTTGATATCCAATCTATATTGCTCCTTCATATCAACCAAATACAAGTCAGGGAATGCTTTTTTCATATCTTTAAACTTCAAAAAGCTGCCCGAGTAATACCAACTAGAAACTGCTGGTCCTTTAAGGGCTGATCTTAAAACATTGGATCCACGACGAACTTGGTCAGGGTTAAAAGATTCATGAAAAATCTCCTTGGAAAGCTTAGTTAGCTCTAGTAATCGAGCACGAGTAGGTCCACTCATGATTCTAGTTCAGCCTGATATCGATTAAAAATTGATTGGTAGAGTGAAAATTTAGTTTTTTTCTTCATTAGAAAAATATTGGTCACGTGTTTGGGTTAGGAATATTACTCGAATTTATAAAATAATATGTCTCTAACAAAAATATCATTTTTCATCCTCCATTTATTACGCGACAATAAAATTTGAATAACTTCAATACATATTGTTACACTTTAATAATTCTGGGGAGAAAAAGGAAAATAATAATTTTATAATGAAAATAAATCATATGCACAACTTGTTCATTTAAGATACTTACAAATATATTAGCGATACTAATAATTAGACACATTTGAACTTATTTGTATATGGTATATATACGTTTAACATTTAAATCTATATTTCTAAGTCCTTAGCAAACCTTGAATTTTTATTATACTTTTCTTGGTAATGAAATCAATTTTGCCTTTGGAAACTTAATACTAGAAAAAGTTGATCAATATGAAGTAATAATTTTTGCCTAAATTATTACAAAATTGTTACTTTACTATCTTGAAATTTTCGTAGTGAGAAACTTGTGAAACAAACAAGTATTTATTTGGAACCTTTATGGATATCAAATGACAGTAATTCCTCGTCACATTCTTTAAAGTTAAGAGAAGCAATGTTATTCCGCTCAACTTTGGAAAAATAATAACGAATTCGGTACATGCTCTTGATAGTCAAAATAGCGAGTTCTGTCTTTTCACGTTTGATGGAATTTTCTATACGCCTTTCAATATCTCTGTAACGAATATAATCATTGAGCTTCAAACACCTTCGGTAGTCCATATCCTTGTAAAAAGGAAATTGAATTAAGAGGTTATGAAAGTTTATACCTCGCTCCGGATCAGCTAAAACAAAAGCGTGTTTGCAAAATTTCTCATAAATCTTTCTCCTTTCCTCAAACTGGGCTTTAGGATAATGTCTAATTTCTTCGTTGATTAGAGCTAAATCGACACCTGAATCAGGGCTATATCTACTTCTTCCGAGTATTGACTTGACTGTCCAAGGATCTTCATGAATCTTCAGAGAAAAATAACCATTCAGATCACCAAGAAGATCATATAAATTTGATTTCGGGATGTATCCAGTTGACTTAGGATCATATTTAAACCAGGCATTTTTAAATTTCCGTATTTCAGCAGGGTCAATATATCCTTCAGGTTTCCTAGACACAAACTTGAAATTTTCGTAAATAAGGGAAATAAGCATATTTCCAAAAATATACATGGAAATTATATTCCAAGATATGAATAGACAATATGCATAAGTCGTACTTCCACAATCAGAATAACCATCTGGTGAAATGTAACAACTTGGGTATTCTGATAAATAGTCACTAAGAACTGAATTCCAACCCTCTCCCATGCTGATTCGGAATAAAAGAACTAATGAGTTTGGTATAGTTCGAAAATTTATTGAGCTGCTACCATTGGGGCCAATCTTAGTTATTCCAAAAACTTGATTAAATGCAATAGCATACGCTAAGAACAAAATAAACCAACAAGATAGAAGTGTTCCAATGGATGACGACGAAGAAGATGTAAACGTTTTCATAAGATAATTTAGCCGTCGACTCTTAGGAATAAATAATAATAACATTGCCACTAAACATAGTTTTTGTAATGAATAGAATGTGTTGGATGTTCTGCCAATTGCTGTGAGAAGCAAAAATAAAATTGAGGCCAAGGTTACGACAAATGAATACAAATCCCACCGTTTCTTGAAAAATATACAAGGGCCAACAGCAAACATTTTTGCCATAAGAAAAAAAATATAAAAAAATGTAAGTAGGATAAGAATCAATTCGCGTACAAGTTTAACATACAAAGGCTTTGGATGATAATCAATTACCATCATAATTGCAATAGCAAAAAGATTAACTGTAGACGCCTTATTAAACCAGGATTTAGGTTCAAGAACTAATAATAATATTTTGTGACGGATACTGTCAGAAGAAATAACTGGTCTTATAGGCGGGCGAATTGTTTTTAAGGTTTTCTCTATCTCATACCATCGTGTCTGCTCCTCCGTGAGATACGACGAACCTCTAGATGCTGAATAATTTTGAATGATTACTGAAACAAACAGTGTCACAATAAACACAGTCCCAATCAAATTAAAAAACATGATGAAGACTGCATTAATTCTATTTGCGTAGTATTCTGGTTGTTCAAACGTATCTTTAATTCCCACAACCGCTGCCAAAACTTCGGTCCATCCCTCCAAAGAAATTATTTCAAATAGGTTTGTCAAGGACCTACCAAATGAATCAAAATCAAATGAAAACTTTGTTACTACTCGAGGTGAAAGAATATCCCATTTAAAAGGAGATTTAGCACATTCACCTACACAATTTTTAAGACTTCCAGTAAATTTTGAATCGGTGCAATAAAATAGCCTTCCTCTGAAAATATTTAATCCCCATAGGGCGAATGGATAAAGCAGACCTAAACCAATTATAGAAGCTGTAAATAACTTACCAATGCCTATAATAATAACAGAATAAAATAGTTGTTGAGCTTTGGAACTAAATGCCAAAAGTCTAAGTGTTCTAAGAGACTTTAAAATCCGTATAAGACGAGAAACTCTACCATTTCCGTAAACTTCTTGTATTAAATTAATCCACAGTGATATCAACACAGTGAAGTCTACAACTCCCCATACTGAGCGAAGATAGGCGTTAGGAGTAAAATAAAATCCATCAGCTATAATTTTGATTGATCCTTCTATTGAGAAAAATGCCAAAAATACAGCATCAGTATATATTACCCAATTAATACCATGTGGATTATTAGCCACTAACGACCGGTAATATATAGGATTGGAGTACATAACAATCCCAATTAAACCTAATGTTGCTACAAATGTGACGGAAGAAAAAATATACCAAACAAGTGGTTTTGGATATGTTCCTTCGATACGTGTACCATAACTTGGGGCCACTATCATTTGACAGAATACTCGAATAGGGTTTGTAGGCTTAAAAATGAAAAGTGAACGGTTGTAGAAAGGATGGATTTGAAGGTAATTTTTTCTTTGAGTTTTCAGTTCTTCCTTGGCTCGAATAAGACTTGATACAAACACATCTGAGTTTTCTTGATCTACTTTTTCAAGTTCGTGATTGTTAAAAGGATTTTCTCTGCCCGATTCTTGGTATTTAAAGATTAAGAACTTAACAAAACTATTAGGATAATAACCAATTGTTCTTAGCAGTGACTTGCTATGTAAATTTTCTATTTGTTTATCATGATAGCTTAATGAATCTTCGCCAAGTAAAAAGTTTTCCATTTTGTTGATTTGAATCATTTTCAGAGCAGTTTTTTCATTGTAAACATGACCATTTTTTGTTGAATTATCTTCGACTTTCTTTCTCTTGATGCGAAATTTTTCTATCAATAGTTCTCGCGTAGTGGTGAAATAATCGTTTTCTTTTTCACAAACTAAATCTGTTACAAACTCTTTGATTTGTTCTCGCCGTTTATCTTCGGGTGATATATCAAGATTTTCAGTGATAACTCCAATAAACATGTTAAGCACCACAAAACTAGACAAAATATACCAGGTCATAAAAAATGCCCCAACAAAAACTCGTCCAATTCCAGGACTTGTTGCTTCAACCGCAGCATATAGAATTCCAGTCCAGTTTTCAGTTGATGACACAATGTACATCGCAATAAACGCATTTCCTAAGTCGCTGAAAGTAATAAATGTTTTTTCTCCATCAAAGTCTATAGGGATCACTCCTCTCATTAAAATACAGGCTAAAATAGCAGCCAAAAAAGTTATGAGATAGTAAAATAAAGTAATATTTAAAATGGGCTTAATATTACTTAATACCTTTGCCCATAGATCGCGAACAAACCCAATAGAAACAATAACTCGGTAGAAACGTAATATCTGAAATACTGATAGCCACCTGTATAAAATTGGATTACCTTTAATAGGTGGGAAAACAATGATAATAGTTGCAACTGCTAGTGATACGTCTATACAATTCATAGCGCTTGAAAAAAAGAGTCTAACTTTAGGAAGATAGATAATAAATCTCACTGTTATTTCAAGTGCAAGGATACATGTTGTGATTACTTCGAACAAATGTACCCTATATATATCTTGAGGTGTGCTCTCGTAATGTATTGTGCAGTGCATGATTAAATTAGCAAAAATAATAAGTACTGGAATCTCTCGAAAATAATGATTTAATCTGCCAAACCAATGTCGACATTGATGTCGAATATGAATATTTTTTCCCGAAAATCGTTCTGCTACCCTTGCAGATGCTTTGGCGCTATCGGAAATAATTCCCATTCTTTCTCTTGTTTCCTTAAAGGAACTGACTATAACAGCGATAAATAAATTTGTCAACCAAATTCCAAGTGCCATTACACCAATTATAAAAAACAAACTTGCTGATAAAACCTCTGCATCCACAATTTTGTACATTATGTCGGAAAATGTGTTGATAGAAATCATTACAAAAGAAAGTTCTAATGAATTAAGAATGTTATCAAAACTAAACGTACCGGAGTTAGGATTATTCACTGTTAAACATCGTGAGTTTGTTGGGCAAGTATATCCTTTTGCAATGCTATAATGTTTGAAATCAGCGTCTAAGTAAGGAACCTTGACTCCATTTAACATATAACTTCCACAAAATTGATCTTTCATAATATATGTGTCAGTATTATTTAATGGATTAGTCCAAACACACTTTCTTCTTAACGATCCATGAAAGCCTTGAAGTCCAATTATTGCAAAGAAAAGCCTAAATGCTATTAGTAACATTCAATATAAGTTCTAAGCTTGAATAAAACTTACCAAAAAAATCCCATGAATAGCCCTACATTAACAAGTAAAGGTGCTGCAGTTTTTAAACTATTTAGGACAGAAGAAGTACCTGAAGTTAAATTAAGTAAATGCAACATAGGTAAAGCGCTTAACAAACGGAAAATAAATAACTCGCTGTTAATACCTGCACGACTAATCCCAAACCATAAGGAGATCCAATATGACACGATGGAAATAAATTGAACTCTATTCCAGCTGCTTCGTAGATATGCTCGTTCTGAGACATATCTATACTCTTCATAATCTACAATAGTGTGTGCCTCCTTAAGTGACCGAGCTTCTATATGTTTTGCAGTTACCAAATTTGTTATTGATGATGATAAAGGCATTCTCTTTACAAATCTTTTTCTTGTACCTAAATGGAAAGATGACATAACAGATGAGTATGATGCGAGACTGGTGTGATCGTTAGTTTTGTTACGTAACTCTTTTCGTTTTCGGTCATCCCATAAGCCATATGTAATTATATTTGCACAGGCAATTAATGTGTATCCTAAAATCACTGCAAATAAACACCAATTATACCACAATCTTGAAAATTCTGTAAAATTCTTATCTAAACTTTTTTGCTCTTCTTCATCCAGACCATTGAAAATATTGGGAACATACTCGGATGTCAATAACGCTGTTTGAAAAATAACTAGGCAGAAAAACGTAGGTTCCATCCATTTTTTTTGTAACAAATTGTATAACCATATCCGAAATTTGTTATCTGGTTTAAAAAGTTTTAAAGAATTTCCAATTAATCGAAATGGCCTATTGTCTTGTTGAATTTGTAAAAACAATGCTGTATTTTGATTTCGATTCTTTCTTAATGGTGTCCCCCAATCATCACTAATATTTCCAAAAAATGTATCAGATCTGTGAAGCGCATGATAAGAATCATATTTATTTTTCTGTGTTTTGATTTTTTCTTGTATTTGTTTAATGCCAACTTTTACTTGTTTTTTAGGATTTTTCTCATGTGGAAAATAAGATGGGATTCTATAATTTGTATTATTTGGCGAAAACTGGTCTTGTATATTTTTTCTACCCTTGATTTTTGTTAATAATATTTTGAAATTTTGTGCGATGTTTGTTTTTTTTGGTGCTTGAACTTTTGGTAAGTCATGTAACTCGTAGACAATACCTCTATCATTATTATATTCCTCTGAAGGTGAATGTGGGGACTGTTTTTCTGTATTACTCAAACCTGGTAACCAGTTACTTTCTTCTCTAATAGCCTGGTCTAATCTTGAGTCAATATTTTCTTGTTCATTCTGTGATAGATCATTTAATGCTAGAAACGACGGATTCCAATAAAAATTAGAATCTATTCTTCTTGAATTTGAATCTTGAAGACTGAATTCCAAAATACTACTTTGACTATCGGACTGACTCTTGCCTGAAACCCTTTTGGGAATATTGAAAATTGAAGTTTCTGTTGAAGCGTTACTTGGCTTTTTTATAATAGGCCTCATATCATGAGAGTTGACACTCCAGTCTGTCATATTCGATAGGTTCCTCTCAATCTTTGGTACTTGCAGTAGATTTGTACGTTGAATGTCAACTTTTGTATTTATGTTGCTCTGGAATCCATTGGAGTTGCACATATTGATTTTCTTAAGCAAAAACCAGAAATAAATTATTTATAATATATTTGATGGTATGTTTGATTCTAATTACAAAATTAAGAAATAAAATATGTACCAACAATCAAATAAACAAAATATTGAAGAATTCCATCCGTATATATTTAAAATTATATTACTAGTACTCCTCATACGGATATCTGAAATATGTTTAATTTCATGCATGAAAGTTAAAAGAGATTTCAGAAAGGTAAGAGATCTCAGCTATTTTTTATGCGATTCTCACTTCTGCATCATATTTTATTACTAAGATATTTTTTTCTTTACAAGACTTGTAAGATTTATTTCAGCAACTATATTAATCGTCACTAAATATAATTATTATAATGTATCAGACTATATTTTGCGATAACTATCGTCTTTCAATATATTAACTTATGTTTAAGTAAACAGGTATTACCCTCAAAAGAAAATAGTTTAGTTTCTTCCAATATTTGTATATAAGTAAATATATATATATATATATCAAAGAACTGTTGCTTTGCACACAGTAGTAATGTATTTTTTTTACTTAAACATACTTACAATAAAAATAATAATAGCTTTCTGCAAATGCATTTAATTTTTTACTTTTCAATTCATGTCCAATACGTACCAACCTTGAAAACATGATGATGGGGATTAAGTAGTAGATTTGAGATAACTTATCGCTTAGTCATATTTATTTCAAAGTTGATTTGATACAGTAGTTAGTATTAAACAATGATCGGGTTGGAACAAGAAGACAAAACAAGGTTGGAAAAAAGTTTGGAGAAGGTGTTTGGCATGCATATCTCAAAAATATTTACAATGGATGCAAATCGTTTATAAATTATTTTTCAAGTTAGCTTGACGTTGCCATATTTTTTTCCAGTTCAGAAATAATACAATACCTAGCTACCTATTCTAAATACGTTATTGACAAGTAAACTTTTACCTCTTAATGTTACTTTTTTATGAAATTATATCGCATTAAGTTAAAAGTATTCAATATCTACTAGAAAGCTTTGTGAAATAGGAAAAATTGTTTTTACATGATTTGCCTTAATATAGATGATAATTATTTGATATTCAAATATATTAGTTATGATTATTATAACACATAAATATATATATGTATGTTCTTGTAATCAAATCTTCCAGAATGAGCTTAAACTGACACAGCTGTAGCGATTGTCATTTTATTTCTATTGAATTTCAATTACAACATAAGACATGATAGATCCAACAACTATTTCTCTACTAACTATTAATCCAGAAGTCTTATATCATATAATAATAACTTAATATTCTGCTTTTTTTTTTTTTTTGAAAATTATGCGTAAAATGGGAGAAAAGATTTAAGACAATGACAATATTTGAAAGAGAGAATTTTCCAAATTGTTTTGACACTACAAAAATTAATACTATGAGAATCAAAACAAAGTTAATGCATTGATGCTTGCATTAATAGACATTCTTAGGGTACTGACCAAATGTTGATACCGCCGATTTCCGAGCTTTACGTATCTACATTATGCCAAGTGTAGCAGCATTTCAAATCTTTTGGAATGATATTGTTATGTAGTACAACTGGATGATGTATCAGATTTGTATTTATCAAACAAATATATCTTATATACTAAAATCATTTTTGTTAATGACTTTATGACATAACAAAAATTCTTTTTCTGTGCAATTTTTGATACTCAACTAGATGAATTTAATAAATTTTAAATGATCAAAAATATTGACACATAGTACGACTAGAAGTTGAAGTAAAGTCAAGTTAATTTAAAGCTAAGATGTTTTTACTTTTTAATAATCACATTTACCTGGTTACATATACGCAGGCAAGACTGGTAGGTGTAAACAAATGAACAACTGCATTTGGGTTTAGTAGAAGCTCTTGAGTATTATGTATTTTTTTAACATTTACATAGATAATTAGAATGTTTAAATGAGGTTATGCCATGTGGTATTTAAAAAACAAGTCAATTACAGAAATAAAAAAAATGAAATCAGGTAGAAAACAGGGAAATTTGCATCAATTATGGTATTATGCCCAGGTTTCATTT
Organism: Geotrichum siamense (nom. inval.); assembly: GCA_030568955.1. NCBI lineage: Eukaryota > Fungi > Ascomycota > Dipodascomycetes > Dipodascales > Dipodascaceae > Geotrichum > Geotrichum siamense (nom. inval.). The sequence continues at coordinate 1,955 of JAJMJJ010000053.1, read as the reverse complement.
TCCAATTGCCAGCCTGTCCGGGTGTGCCAAATCCCAATCCCAAGTTCAAACCTGGCCTGCACTAACATCCTTAATATATCATGCCTACCACAGTACATCTGGTTTCTGGATTTTCCCATGGCCGCGCCATGTTTCCATAATATATTCTGGCCTGACATATCTGTTTAGAGCACGTACATTAAACAAGAATAAAACTCCTAGATAAAACAAATATATGTATATAGCAGTTATTTGATAAACCCACAGGGAAGCGAACATTTTGAAGGATTCGTCCGAATTCAGTATTTAAGTCAATCTTATCAAGCATAAATGAAAAATGTTGTTGTTGTATTCAACATTTAATATAATGCGTAGTAAAATCCATAAAATTTACTTCTTTTATAGAATTGACAGATATTCAGGAAGGAGAATTGGGAGAACCCCCAGATGGCTCCGACTGTACATTGGTCAAGCCGTATAGTGCACTAACCTATTTTGGATGTAAAGATCTTTAATCTCCTTTAGGTATTAAGGGTGTGTGCACAAAACTTTGACGAACAGAAATCGTTCATACTGCGCATGTAAAATCATCATGATAGTAGCTCCCACGTCTTCGGTATATATTCATCCTGGTAGAGGTTACTAGAACTAATACATACTACACACTTTTTACATTACCAGGTATACATAGTACTATTTGGATGATCAGGTTTGGGGTTCTCTTCTATAACGGCCAAGATTTAACAAAATATTTAAACACCGCATGAGAGAATCAGCGATTACAAAATGAAAATACATAATAGTACATGTACTTGTGACGTTGGAACAGTGCAGTAGAAATGAAAGAAAAATATTATTTAAATTCAAAGTAAAAATAGAAAATTTAAATACAGTAGTGATGGTCAACACTTGTCTTATGAATTTTATCTTATTTTCCTGATTTATACTTTTATCTTGTTGTCATGTCACAAAATGAATAAAGTTTATCAAGTTCAGTTTATGTGAGAAATAATGTTATCTCACTGATTGAAGATAAAAATTCATTGGATTCAAACAATAATCAAAAATTATCTGTTACCCTAACAGTTGAACCGGAATCAGTACTTTCAATAGACCGAAGAGAAAATAATCCAATTTATACTGAAAAATCAACTATTAAGAATGAAGAAAGCCTTCCAAAAATAAAAGCAGTAAAGAATTTAAGCTCAAGTGCAAGTAAAGAATTTGGAATCACATTAAAAGATACTAATGAAATTGTTATCCTGAAAGATGATCGCTCGATGCCCGTTTTGACAATTCGAATGTGGGTATCAGCATATGAATTTGGGTAGGTAATTGCCTGTGTTAATGCTTTTTTCTTCATGAAATATCCTACGATCAATATTGAGGCTACTGTTGGTCAGTTTTTATTCTTCTTAGTGTGCGTTTTTTGGGTTAAATATATACCAAATAGAAAAATCTTCGGTCATCAATTAAATCCAGGACCGTTTAATACAAAGGAACATTCATGTATCCCTATTTTTCTGACTTGTCACATCAGTTGGTCTGGTAAATAAGATTTTTATCCAGCAAGTCGAATATTTTCAAATTAACATTAGTACTGGGCTAACTATCATGTTTAATATTCCCAGTTATCATATCGGTTTTCCATGGGCCGGTTTAGCTATGCCCATTTTTGTCGAACCAGCTAATGTCAATTGGACTGGCGCCCTCTCAATGTGCACTTTTCAAACATAGCACCACTACTAAAAAACCACCATCCACGACCAAAAAACCTCCACCCACGACTAAAAAACTTCTTCCTTCAACTCCCAAAAAACTTATCCGCAAATACCATCCTCCACCTCCACCTCCACCCCCATCACCATCTTCCAAACCACCCACTCAAAAGCCACTCCTCCCTCACTCTTTTGCTTCATACCTTTTCATCAAGCCCAAAAAATTGTGTTTAAATCGACACTCTTAAACAATTCTTT
>JAJMJJ010000052.1:0-62426 GCA_030568955.1 Geotrichum siamense (nom. inval.) | reverse complement strand
ATTTTATTTTATTTTATTTTATTTTATTTTATTTTATTTTATTTTATTTTATTTTATTTTATTTTATTTTATTTTATTTTATTTTATTTTATTTTATTTTATTTTATTTTATTTTATTTTATTTTATTTTATTTTATTTTATTTTATTTTATTTTATTTTATTTTATTTTATTTTATTTTATTTCATTTTATTTTATTTTATTTTATTTTATTTTATTTTATTTTATTTTATTTAAGACAATTCATCTGGTCATCAATATATTTTTACTTTTTCTATTATTTTTTAGTCCAATCTTGACTGACTCCTATTGTACTCTCAATACGTTTATGCAGGCATATTTATAAGATATATACGCTGTTGTTAAATAATTTTGTTAGACTAAAGCGATTTATATCAAAGTAAGAGACTCATGTCGCTTGGAATGCGCTCTATTCTTTATTTCTTTTATTTTATTTTTATTCTATCTATTATTTATGTTTTCTTAGTCGTTTTTACTATATATATTTGTTTCTCATATGTTGTTTGGTAATTTCCTGTGCAAATATAATTCAAAGGCAGCTATACTGGTGTGATAGAAGTTTATTATTGTCCCCAGTTACATATGTTTCCATCTTCTACAAGTCCACATAGTTCCGAGGTTGTGGCACTTGATTTCAAATGCGGTATTGATTCTTTTACAGCTTTGATCAAAGATAACTAGAAGCTCCTACTACTTTTTATGGAACAATTTCATGAATTTTATTAACCTGCTGAATATATCAAATTTACCTCTATTTAAACACATCATTGATTCCCTTTGTATTTACTTACAAATATTACTACTGCAAGATCAGAGGCGGATGACTCATAAATTGAGCGCAGTTGTAGGTTGAGTTATGATGGAGTTAGCTGACCAAAAAAAAAAAAAAAAAAAAAAAAAAAAAAAACGGTCCAAATGCCTACCTATTTTCAACAAGATATTATTTTTATAATGCAGGTTGTTCGTCTTTTTTTTAATCTTGTCGTATTGAGTATTAGCTAAAGGTTTGCTTTTGTTTTTATTTACATTTGGTCTCTGTTCTTGTGCAGGACAATTCGTGCATGCTTATTTATGGCAGATATAACGTGTTTATTATCTAAAAGTTTGGTGTTCCAATTGGTGTTTAAATAAGTTCAATGACTAGTTGGTTACTAGATATGTACTTTTATTAATCCAAAGGCTTGAGTTTATGGCCCCATGACCATAATATTATACTAAAATTCCTTCTTTTGGTTTACTTTGGAAACAGTTATTCTTCTAAGATACACAAGTTTTGAAATTACCTCAAAAACTTCAATGTTATTTTTATTTTACTTACTGTATTTTACTTTATCATTACAGATAATGCAATTTTTTTTAAAACTCTTGTACCATTATTACATGTTTTATATATTAAACGTAAATACATAGGTAGCTATAAATTACTGACGGATCCTTAATCGTTATATATCGAAAATTATAATTATGTTCGTCGCTATTGTTTTTTTGATCGAATGTTATCAAATCCAGAACTATTGGAATTTGATACATAGATATTGTTGCAATATTCATTATTTAATTCTTCCGATATATCCCATTGATTTTCCTTCGGTTTGTTCAAAATCTCATGACTTGGTGCTTGAGGAACTAACGAAAAATGTACCTCTCCTTTGACTCCTTGCCTTGGATCGACATAAATAGTATTATGTCTTGGGGGATTTGGAATATATTTACTCACTGGTTTTCGTCTGATATTTAGTTGTCTTTTATTTGAATCTGACGAGGTTTTTTCATTATTGTGTTGGCATAAGTTTTTGTTTGCCGCAGAAGGTTTGCCTGGTAATGTATCATTAAAAAACAGAAGAGTTGATTCATCTAAGTTCTGATGAATTGTGTAAAAATTTTCTTTGCGTACTTTTGATACTTGTTTAGGTATTTGTTGAATTTGTTTTTGCTCTAACTTTCTAGTCGTTGCGAGCGGGCTTGGTGGCTGGTAACGTGGTATACTATCTTCACGATTAGTGACTAGACATGGAGCATACCGAATTCCAGCTGGTAGCCCAATAACATTTGTTTGTGTAGGCATTTGATTCATTACAGCAGGTGGTGCTGTTGCGTACGGATCTGATCTATATTTCGGCTGATGGTGGTGATTGTATTGTGGAAACGTCGTTGCTTTGTATCTGATCTTGGTCGGAGTGGGAGGTGGTCCAATTATTGCTGGATATTGTTCAGGACTATCAGGATACGGTAGAATTTTCACTACGTTATTATCGTTTTTCGGCTGTCGCTGTTGTGGTTGAGTTAATAGAGATCTGTCCATTGACGTGGAACGCGAAGGATAAAAGGTTATTTCAAGATACATTTCACCCGCATATTTTCCTTTAAAACTTAGTCTGTGCCAATCGTCATATCCTACATGCGGTGGACTTAAGAAAGCCTTAATCAAATCTATAGTAACAGTACCAATCAGTTCAGGTTTACTATCAGTTTCATCCATCACAGTTAATTTCATCTCATTATACTTTGCCACCCCATCATTTCCTTCAAATAAAACAAATCTTGCTTCTTCATCCCAGAATGGTGTTTGACCACCTCGTAGATCTGCCCTGCTTCGCTTGACATCTTGTCCTATCCTTGCTATGCAATAGGGATGTTGTTTTCCTATTTTCCTGAGATTTGGAAGATTTCTCTATTTTAAATGTTAATTCTTATTTCACAAAATGGAAGGAAGAAGTTTCGAGATTGATCGATTACATATAATAAATATGCATGTAAGATCCCTAAAACAACCTCAAACAGGGTCTCCTCTAAACTTTCAAAAGATTCTGTTACACGTGAACATACCGCTTTCCCAAAGACCACAATCACAGTTCCAAACTTCGGTTTCCTATCCAAATAATGGGCCATTTATTGTTCACAATAGCTTGATCTAAGATTGTGAAAATGTATTTGCTTGAGTGTGACAAAAAGAATTATATAAAAAATAATAAATAAGATAAAATAAGGAAAAAATATACTATGATATAAGTCCGGAAAGATAACCCTTAGTGCAATAATAAGTAGGCTGGGTCATAATTTTTTGGGGAAAAATTATGTAGTAATGCACTTTCAATCCGAAGTTCTAAAAACGCTAAAAAGTTAATCTTCCATACTAAATGCTATCAATTGATATAAACAAAGAATGCGTACGTATTATTCCGAAAATATGTAAACCCCATACATACTTGTACTATTAGAACATTTTAAATGGCTGACAGGAAATAGTACATAGCTACTACATATGTAGATAGTAAAGGATATTGGAAACGTTACGGGCTTGTATCTATTCAAACATTTGTATGTCACACTAAACAACTTTGTTCAAGAAACTTTTAATTGTCTTAGTGTTAAGGGTTTAATATGCAACTCGCCAGCCGCATCAACAGCTCATGCACATGCGCACTCAAGCCCAAATAAATGGGTAATACATTCCTCGGAGAGAAAATAGCAAAAATGATGACCGAGTGAAACACGAGAAAGTGTATCACGCAAGAGCCGGACCCTGAAGGAGGTAATAGTCAAAGTATTATTACTAAGGAAAGAAGTGAGTCAGATGGGGAGTATATTTGCCACGTAACGTGGACATGGCCGCCAGAGTATCGGAGCTGACTGAAGCCATTCAATATGACCCAATGATTATGAATTTGTACGTAACTATACGTGGAACAACGGTCGAGAAAATATACGATGCCGACGTACCCGAAGATATGGATGAATCCGTAGAGAGAATCGACGTTCTGGTCGAGCAGCTCTACAAAGGTATACTGGAGTTATTGAAACCCAAAGTGGGGATGGGTTCAACGAATTCACGAAGAATATCAATCTCATTGGAGAAAAAAAAGCCAAACATAAAATAAAGATTGAGCAAATGGCCTACTTCAACCACCAAATGTTGCAAATGCCCAATACCAACTGTGCTGCGATAGTTAAGAACAAAATCGAATACGATAAGAAATTTAATAAACTTCGACAAGTAATGTCTGAAAATGAAGCGACAAAGTAGCGTAGGAACTCGTGTATTGATACATTTTTCAAGTCATTGGAAGAATCAGTGCAGCATTCGGTTATGGAAATGCACTTGGAAATGGAAAAGCAAACAATGACCATAAGAGAGCAAAGCAAGAAGGTCAAGGAAAATGATATCGTCAATCAAGGATATAAATTAGAAAAAGAAAATTGTCTACTAAAGGAAGGAACAGAAGATGCTAGTATTAAGCTAGGCAATTCCACCCATGGATACAAGTTGAAGGATGAAGAGCTGCACTTGGCTATTGACACATCCACTGAGGAAAAAGAAAACACCTCGGTAGAAGAAATAAGTGCTTGGTTAGAGTTGAAGAGCGAGATTGCACGTAATCGTGACGAATCAGATGTTCTACGTGAGAACTTCATGAGAATTGATCGAAATACAGAGGGGAGAACCGCAAATTGTGAAATGGATGACCCTGTTGTAAGGGTCATACAGAATTTATCACCAAATAGACAAGGAGATACTCAAGAGGTCGTAAGCAAATTGGGTGTAACTTTTGAACAAAAAACAATCAAAAAGGAACTCTCTGTAATTATAGAACAGTCCGGATGAATGGAGAAAGTTCAACAAGATGTAAAGCAAGTTATTGCAAGAGTTGACGCGCTCCAGGACAAAGTACAAAGAGCCAATCAAAGCATCTATACTAGGATCAGGACTGTAGAATATAGCAAAAAAATCCGAACGTGGGGGGATATTGCTAGAATTCCAGGTAAACCCGCAGCAGCAAGAGCCAGAGCAGAACTTGAATAGCTTGACATACACGTCATAGTTCAATACACAAGAGGAGTTGACGAATCAACCAAGGAGCGCACTAAAACTGGAAAAAAAAAATGGAAAGAATTTGATCGAGAATGTGGATGTTACTCCTAGAAGGCACTACATAGTTCGGTCAAAACTCGACATTGTGTACCAAGAAAAGGAGGAATGGGTTTCCGAGAGGAGACGATTATCGCCTCCAAAAGATGTATCACTATCCCAATCCTGCTATTGTTGAACGCATTACGGATGATCTGGAAAGGCAATTAGAAGTTAAACTTAAAATTGATCCTGTTAAAACGGGAATTGATAAATATGGCATGCATATAATCCTCGTCCAGTTTAGAAGTGAGGAAGACCTTGAAATTGTAAAATATAAAACATCGAGAGTGATGTGGAAATCACTAAGAATTTTGAAACACTCTCCAGTTATACCACGAGAAGACCTACTTATGTACACCATAACGATCTACAAACGGGTTGAGCAGATATTGGAAGCCTACCCAAAACCAGATAGCGACGAGGAAAATGGATCGCAAGACTCAGACTCAGACATCGAGATTATCAATATCTAATAAATTAATTGCTGAAGGAAAAAGTATAGGGAGAGGCATACAAACCAACTAATAGTTTTGCGGCGAAAAGATGATTGCAATATTATAGTGGATATAGCCAACATGACATATGCATGCTTATGTTAACAATGGTACAGTTTTATATGGCTCACAATCGTCCGTGATGAAAATAAATTATCGATGAAGTTTTTTCCATTGATGCAAAAGTTGATAATTGGAACGCGATGGTGACTAAGATTATGAAGGGTTATAATATTGGATAATAAATACTCATTTTAAAATTTATATATACAGATGTACATACATAGTATAATGTATGTAAATATATAATAGCTTCAAACCATTCTATTGACTACTATGTAGGAAATGGATGTACCATGTTTATTTTCTAGTCAATCACATGTAATATAGAAAAGAGAAATGAGGTCTATATGATAAGAAAAATGTTTCTTCTACTTCTTTCTCTTTAATATATATTATATTTAAATAATAAACTCCTGGTAACACAGATTAAATTGATAGAAGTAGATTTCAGTTCAGTTCAGTTCAGGTATTCTTCAATAACTTTGCACCTATTTTACAACATCATTTTAAATATCAATAGTATTTAACTGTCCTTAGTAGTATGTACCTACAAATACACTATTATATCACAATGAAGTCAGCTGTTCAACACCCTTAGTGTGTGTATCTATTTGTAATATATATCATTAAATAAATGGATGGTATCCTATAAGTCAGTTGCATTGTTTTATTTATTTCCATGCTCCTGCATACTTTGAAAGGAATGTATCTCAAGTTAAATCCCAGATATAAAGCAACTCTTAGAAATAAAAATATCCATCCCATAATATTATTGCATCATTATTTTAAGCCATCTGGTTAAAAGAATTACAATTGAAGAAAATTGTCAAGCTAAATAACTGTAAAACAAACATTTTGACATGTAGGTTAAGAGTTGAAGGAAAAGAAGAATCTCTCTATAATATAAGTCACCAAATAATTTTGATATTTTCTTCTCGATTACTAGGTGAAATATAATATGAACATATGAGCGAAATGAGAAAAACATTATAAAATCAAAATGCAAACAAAACTACGTGTATTATATAAATAGGTTCTCAAGAATTTTTTCCATCTACTCATATACTCTATAAGAATCCAACCCTTCTTCCAATTCCAGCACCGTTTTACGAGCTGTTCTCAATAATAGACCTAGTGGATAATCTTCATCAGCAATCAGAACAAGTAAAAACTGCGATGACGAGGTTCGCAATGTAACAGGAATAATAAATATTTGTGAGGCGTCTTCTGTTGCAAAACAAATCCAATCTTCACCACCGCCAATACTACTGTCTCCATTTGTATAATTAGATGATTCCATTTCGTTCAAAGGTTCTTCAAGAATCACGCTACCCATACCAGCTTTCCTATATTCTTGCCAAGCTGATGACGCAAACAAGGAATATATCTTTGTTTTCATTACCCTACTAACTTCAAAAGGGTTATGTATCTCTTCAGATTCTTTACTTTCATCGCTACCTTGGGGTCTGGGGGATGCAAATTCAAGATCGTCCCCAGGTGTCGTATGAGGTGGTGGTGGTGCTCTATTAATATGATAAGATGCAACTGGTTGACCAGAGACAGTTATTAAAATAGACGAAATTACCGAACTTTGACGATCTACAGGTCCGTAATGTTCGACAACTTTGGAAAGGACTTTGGTCAAGTTTCGTGGTTGTAACATTGTTATGTGATGAAGTTGAACTTAGATTTGTATATATGTGCAATATTATTGTTGAAGAAAAATGCGATATCTTTTGATCAATTGAATTTATCGATATTTTCTATTGTTCATAAATTCATATGTATGTATATCGTTGCTCGGGGGAAAGTGAGTTTCCACAATTTGAGAATGGATGATGCCAAAATAATGAATGCTATGGTAAGTATTACATAATCTACAGTATTAATGTATAGACTATATGTGCACAAGTGGGCATGTACACTTAACAAAATCTGGTTCAAGTAATTGTTAAATATATATATATATATATATATATTGGTTAATTTAGCGCCTGTCCTGGTAACGATCTCCAGCAAATTATGTGGGTACACATGTACATATTTAGGTGCTTATTCTTAATTGAAATTATTTGAAAACATTTGAACCCATAAATATGTGAAATAATTTGAACAAAATCCCAATTGTTATAAGAATTTTTAAACTTCTGAAATTCAAATTCGATTGGTGATATTTCGAATTCAATGTTCTAATTTGTTTTACGAAAGTTATTCAGTAGATTTGAATACATAACATAAAATATTTAAAAGGCATGGGAAATCTTTCATTATTAAGATACTACTTGAAATACCACTCTATAATATATCATTTCTTTGTGCATTTTTTTCATTGTAAAACACATTTGATTATTTTATTAACATTGTTTTATGATGGAAATTTTGTTTTGGAATTCTAAGTCACTTTTACCGCTATTATATTGCCACTTGGATACATATGTAGGTAACTAGGTATATGGGTATGTAGGTATGTGGGTATGTACATTTGTGGGTATTAATAATATTCTTATGTGGACTTACAATTCTTGCCTATTCGTATACAAAATTTTATATTAAACCTCTTGTACTTAATTAACCCTGACTAATCTTAAAAAGTTAAATCCTTCGTAATTCTGGGATAGTAAAAATAGGTTGTGGATTATTACTATGCAATAAATATAAATGTTTTTCTTGCTAGTAAATAACGAGTGCATTTTTTGCGTTAAATTATCATAAATTCGTATGTGAACTTGATTTTATTAAAGTCATTGCTTGTGTTGAGAACTCTCGTAAACCATTTTTGATTAAATTTACCTCTCGGAAATTTGATGATCTTGTTACAGCAACTTGCTTTTTGTTTTCATTTGCATTTTTAGTCATAATCAACCCATGCATTCTATAGTTGGATTTTATTTTTCAGAAGGTATTTCAACATTTGTTGTATCTTGATATCATACTTATATATGTGCACATGGTTTAATTACATACATGTACCTATGTACCAATATTCTTATGTTGAGGAAAGTAACTTCCAATATATTCAATCAAATCGTAATTGGCTTTTTGAACACTGTTAACTACATATGTATAAAATTTGCTTCTGGTTCAGGGTCATAATTGGAGCTTCAAATGAATCAATTTTTACAACAATATTTTAACCGATTGATAATTACTTGCTGAAGAATAAAATATAATTTCACAACATATAATGCTTTTTCCTTCTCACTTGACTCTGTTGAAATTAGCTAAAGATCCCGGGAATTAGGAGGGTATGTGATTTACAATAACTATGCGACATTTTTGTATTTTAATAAAATGTCTTAACGCTGAAACTTCGGTCATACATATTTGCAACCTAACATAAATATGGAGGACGTATAGTAATAGAAACTAGTAATAGATGATAACGATGTAAAAAGGAAAAAACTGGAAGTTAATAGTAACCTGTTATTAACCAATAGGAATAAACTGAAGTATTTAGATATATCATTCTCAATCTGGGTTGATTCACAATCGTTCCACAAAAAGATTGCGACACAAGACAGGATTTAACAGACAAAAATTAACAATCTATTCATCATACAATGGACATTCTCCTTATTCCTCTAGAAACCCCCAAAGTACTTCAAGGCGTCATAATCGATAAACAGCCAAAATGATATCTTCATGTCGTTTGGCTTGAACCACAAAATCTTTCATTTCAAAACTTGCGACACCAGAAGGTTCACTATCAAGAAACACCTTTATGAGTGCTGCATCATCATTAGTAGCAACTCCTCTAGCTGCATTTAGACGCAGTTAGTTTCTACGGAAATTTAGATCAATTTGTTGTAATCTTACCTCCGAGACTAAGACCGTTATTATTGTCAATACAAACTACACCCTCGATCCCGGGTTTTTTTGTACTGTAACCAAGTTAGAAGAAGAAGGAAAGGCTGATTATATTCGTAATATACTAACAGAAAGTCAAGAAATTCTGTTAAATTTTCTGGCTCAATATCGGTTGAGGCCATAGTGTAGCACAATTTGTTGTTTGCGCTAAAGTTGTAGGAAAGAAAAAAAAGGGGAAAATTTAGTGGTGGGGGATCTAATTTTCTTCGATCTCTGTATTCAACATACATCCGTGCATACAGTTTTTTTAGCTTTATTTTGCTATGTTGTTTTTGTAATTTTAAGTAATAATTTTTTGTATAAAACTTTTGTGTGCTAAGAAATCCGAAAACTATATGTTTCCATGTACAAGTGAAGTCATTGGGTTAGCTCATGTTGAGCTCAGTTGGAGAACTTGTGTTTATATAGTGCATCAATTTCGTTCTCTGCAGGTATTCTTTATGAGATTGTGCGTGGTACCGTATTCTCTTAACAACGTTTGATAAAACTTAAGACTTAAATTGTTATTATCAAATTCAGGAACTTCTCTTCGATTTTGCCCCAAAGGTGACTTCAGTAAAAAAAACTCGAACGTTTAGTTAATCAACATTTTATCCATTCCTTCAATCTGGTATACGAACTGCCCAGATGGTAAGTGTCAACTAAAATGCCTTTTACTGAGTTTTTATATTTGCCTGATTTTTGAATCATTTTTAATGTTATTTATTGCTTGTCACTAATGAATTTTTCAAGTGGATTTTCCCCGTTCTTGCGTTCTTGTTACCAGCCATCGTGGCTTTAATAGGGATAAGAAATTATACACAGCTACAAAAAACTCCTTTATATGTCATTTTCCCCCTGTTTTTAGCTGTATATATTCCGTGTTCTATTGTTGTACTAGTTCCAATCGACCTTCTGTCTTCCTTATCAAGTGGGAAAGATTCATTATTTTTTGTCTCTGAAACAATTCGGCTAGTGTTATGGAGAGTTATCTACTGGCTTGCGTTTCTCTTAACTTGGGCGGTTTTACCACTTCTTCAAAATTATGTGGACTCAGGATATTATAGCACTTCACAAAGATTGAAGGATGCCGCTAAACGAAATTTACGCTATCAGTTAATTATGCTCGGATCAGGTATTGTGGGATTGATATACGTCATTGTTTCATCAGGTTTGTCATTAAGTTCAATCAAATCATTATTGGTGGCTCTTTCTCATTCTTATGCTTTAGTAATTGCACTCTGGTTGATGGGTCATGGATTTGTGAATCTTCCTAGGCGATTCTGGGTTGAATCTAACCCCAGCAGATTATTAAAAGGTCTTTACAAACATGCTATCGCCGCGAATGATATTCTTGCTGAAACTCAATCAGATTATGCTGATGTAGCAGCCGAAATTCTTGCCTTGCAACAATATAAATCAGGGCCATATGAACAATGGATTGATCACATCATTTCCAAAGTCGAGGAGGGACCAGGAATTCCTCTCAACTCAACTACATCAATTCAAGGTCAATCCAGAGTAAGAATAGATCGTTCTACTATTGATCAATATTACTTATCAAGTCTTTATAGCCGGTTTAAAACAATTAGAAATCGATTAGTAAGGTACGATGCAGATTGGCAAAAACTTTTATATGAAGCTTCAAAAGCTGAAGATGTCTTGAAATCCCGAAATTCTCACTCTCTAGAGTTTCGATACAGAAATTCCTTCTTACCAGCTCAAATTGCATACATTTATTATTATTCTCTCGTTCCTATTATTGAAAAATGTTGGTCCATAATATTTGTGGTGCTCACTTCGGTTTTGGTATGGTCAGAAATCACACATGGTACGAAGGTATCAATAGTCAATATCATAGTATCACATACCTATGGACTCTGGCAACAATTGGTATCAAGTGTTTTTTTGGGGTTTATGTGTTTATCTGCATTTAACAGTCTTTCGAGACTTCGAATTTTTAAAGTATATGCTCTGGTTCACCGACATAGTGATATGTCTTCACTTATTTGGTATTCAATGTATGCTTGCCGCCTAACTGTTCCATTGAGTTTTAACTACATCACTATGATTACTTCTAGGGATTCTGTTTTTCAAGATTTCCTTGGACAATTTATTAATTTGACTCCTCTCGGAAAATACTTCAATGATTGGATGCCTAGATTCATTTTAATTCCAATGTTATTTACACTTTTCCATATTTACGATAAAATCAAAGACTTTTTAGGATTTGGGTTTACTTTTGATGAAGAAGATGAAGAAACAGGTGAACGAGGTTCTATAACTGAAGGCAGAGAATTAGTAAATCGTTCTTTGACAGATCCTGCTTATGGATATTCAATTAGACATCCTAATATTTCAAATATCACACCAAGTGGAACTAATACTCCTCAGTTGGATGTTTCTTTTTCTTCTAGTGAAGCATCATTATTACAAGAACAAAATTCATCTACCAACGACATGATTATTCCAGTAGAAGTTCCTTCTGTTGATAATCAAAAGTTTCCAAAACTTAAACTATTTTTAACTGGATTTGGGAACAAAATTTCCAACACATTTAAGAAGTCACAAAGAACAAATAATCTTGTGGGAAATGATCAAATACAAGGATGGAACGAAAATGGTCGTGGTTATCAAGACGAGTCGGACGAAGAACAAGAAGATCATCAATTGATTATTTAGGAACTGTTTTTATATGCTAATTTTTTTTTTATATATTTACAAGGATAAAGCTACGAACCATTTTAACTTTTGATAGCTTGATTATTCCAGATGTTCTACAAAAATAAGGATTATGATATGTAAGAAAATGACACAGTTCGTAGAAGACAAGAATGGTATGTAGAAAAATATTGTAAATGTCAACATTTGACGGTAAAAGAAAGCACTAAGCTTGAAATATCCTACCCATTTTATAAGCAAGTAATTATGTACCTACTTCATATCAGAAATAGAAAATCTCTACGCGTTAATTACATAGTAGTAATTATTACTGTGTTTTGTTAATATAGAAATAATAGACAGATTTTAGACTGCAAATTCTGTGACAATGTAAGTACGAAAATTATATGACATCATATAATATATATATCCCTTTGTTCAATCATTAAAAGTGAGGAACACCAAAGCCGGTCATAAACAGGTTTACAATACCAAAAAGACCTTCCCCTAAAATCAAACCACTTGAAAGAACTATCAAGTTTAAATTTGAATCATTAGTCTTAAAACGAGCAGAAAAATATGCACCAAAAACACCACCTACAAATCTTGCTAAAGTAAATGATGGAGAGTTATAAATTCCAATACCAACAGCAACACCAGAGGGAATATAACAAGATATCCATTCGTATTTCTGGAACTTAATGGTTTTCAATAAAACCTTTAGCAATGCCAGAATCGCAAAAATTGCCCCAAAGAAAAAAGCGAAAGAAGCAACATGAGGAGGGATGCCATCTCCTGTAACTAAACGAGAACAATCAATCCAGATGACGGCGGTGGGAATTCGGAATAAGGATCCTGGTATTTTGTAAGTCATATCATACAACCTATATACAAAAGCAGAAATAATCGCTGACCATAAAGATCCTATACTTTGGGCAAAAAACTGGGCTCTAGGTGAAGCTCCTATTAAATGTCCAGTTTTTAGATCTTGCATCAAGTCACCGGCCTGTTGTGCTCCAGCTTCAGTTATACCACCTGCAATTAAATTAATAAGAATCGACCCAGGATGAGATTTAGGGAAAATCAATGCAAAAATCAATTGAGATATTTTACCAATCCCACTCACAGGATTTAAATCAGTTTCACCCAAAGCCCTTACACCTAAAACACTCAATAAAAGTGCCAATATTATAGCAGCTCCAATGGGTAAGACAGGACAGAGATCCCCAAATACAATTTTAACACATATGATACAAAATAATGAAGAAAGAAAAACTCCAATTATTAAAATATATTTAGGTATCAAATGATGGGATGGGGCATCAATATCAACATGATCGTGTTGATAACTCTGTTCTTCAATTGACTCTACTGGTTGCCGCCCTAAATCGCTGTAGCCTGAATTAACTTTGAGCGCATTTAACAATGATATAAATGATATTGCTGTAAAAGATACAACTGTATCTGCTACCATTATTGTTAAGCTGACCCATAAAATCCATCCTTGGGAACCAGTTTTCCAATCATCCACAGGTCCAGTTACCCATTGATTATGTTGTGCAAGGGGACTTAAGATCCCCCAGCCCAATACAGTTCCAAAAAGCATAGCAGATACGGTAGGAAGTCCCATGATGATTCCCTGACCGACATAGGCTGGGGAAGGTTGTAGCGTCCATAAATATTTTCGAGCTAAATGTGTACCAAAAATGGGTATGTTTCTTATGAAAGGAACAAAATAAGTCAGAACAGAGTATCCAGCTGAAATACTAAAAGAGTAAAGTAGAATCGATATGTTTTTATGGTATTTTTCTGGAGAAAGATGTTCCAACTCCGCAGTTTCACGGATATCTTGGGACTCATTTGCTATATCGCTCTCGGTCCCATCAGTGTAAACGTTCTCATCACTGTCAAAGGTTTGAAGAAGACTTACACTTTCATTTTCGCTATGGGTTTGCTCGGAACTGAGAGATTCTGAAGACTTCGGAGATTGATGCAAAATAGCAATCATTGTAGCAGTCGCACTCCCAGATGGAAACTTGAGTTTTTCCTTGACAATAATCTGTTTTCTCAGAATAAAGGCAAAAAATACTCCAAAAAATGCAAGACCGCAAGACCAAACTATAAGCTGCAAAAGAGATAATTGAATATTAGTAGAGGTGCCAGCTTCAGCAGGAGTGAGAAATTTCTCGATGGCTGGTATGACACCAACAAACCCATATGCTAAAGGACCTGTCCCAACTGCTACTGCAAGACTTTGCACAAAAACATTTTCAACATCCGAAAAAATATAAGACAGACGAGATTGCAAACTCTTGAATAAAGCAAATGCTAAAAGAGCTGAAGGGAGGGACATCATAGAAACCCATCCAGTTTGTAAACCAAATTGGAAATTGGATATTAACACCACTGTTCCTATCGACAATCCAGCTACAACAGATCGTACAGTAATCTGATGTACTTCTACCTTATGAAACCATTCATTCTGGCTCTGAACACTTCTTGAAGCCATCCTATTTGAGTTGAAGCTAAAAGTAAAGCATTACTGAGTACTTGGATTTGGAAGCAAATAAGGCTCGACGATTAGAAATATGAGAGTTACAGGGAAATCAATAGGGCAGGGGGATTTCAAATTTTGTCATTGTTTTCTGTATTTTAAGATAAGGAACAAGAAAGCATGGATAATCAAATTTTAAACGGTCTCAACTTTGCATTATGAAACAGAGTCGTTTTATTCGACGTTATTCTTTCTTTGTATTATTTGGAATGAATACTTCTGTTATTGAGCTCTCGGATCCAGAACTAAAATTCTTTACACTGACAACACCATATCTAACTCTAGGATAAGGGTTTAATCTTGGGACAATATGCAGAAACAAGCTGACCAGATCAGATCCTTCTTACTCTTGGTGCATACACTCACCCTACATTTCCCAACATTTGAAGCCAACTAGCTGTTGGTACCTTTTGCATCATAAGATCAGTGCTCAATTTATAGCCTTCAATTGCTTAACTGGACACTTTTTAAATGTCCGAGAACACATCCTTAAACTTGAATCTTCGGTCGCAGATACTCCAATTAGTTCAGGATTACGAATTGACCAAATCAAGCACTTTTGAACGACAAGCCTTAGCTGAATTATTAAAAGCTTATTACAGCAGGCTATTTTCTAAGAACAAGTTGAAAACTGATACAGCACCTGAATATCTTTCGCTTATTTCTATCAGTAGTCCTTCGAAAAATACTATACCATGGGTTTATGACTTGTAAGTATCGAATTCAATGCGCAATTGGGTGATCATGAGTACTGATCTGTCAAGAATTCATCTAGTTTTACTGAAGGATGAAGAACCTGTTTTGGACTTGAATTTATTTTCTAAACTTTACCTCTTCGTTAACGATTTTGATTTTGAACACTCTCGTGAGATTGGCCACCAAAGTAAGTTTCCACGTATGACTAAAGTCGCCTTTTAATCTAACATTTTGGAAGTTTTTATACTTGTTCAGAATTTACACCGCTACAGTTGCAGTCACCCCAGAATTGTGAGTTTTTCTCTTCTTTTCTTTTGAGCAACCTTGTCTAATGTTACTAGAAACTGCCTCTGCTTCGAATTACTGGTATAGCTGTGCGTAGGCTCTCGTCATTCTATCATGATGGCGACAGATTAACACCATTTCATTATTTGTATATGACTTTGGCACAATCTTACCCGAGATTAGCAAGAGTTTTGCTAGATAAAAATTATATTTTAACAGATTCGAAAATGGGTATGACCCGTAATATTACACATGATTATTTTGAAACGGGTGCTGATATTCTGATCTCCATCGGGGAGCTTGAAAGAGCAAAGATATTTCTTTCAATTGCAATCTCAACTAATCCAAAACCTCGTGATTTTAATTCATATGAGAAAAAGTCTATGGAAACATTTGAAAAACTACTTCTTATCTCGTTCTTACCTGAAAATGATAGCACACCTTTATCTAAATATATTCCACCAATTGCTGATAACGGAGTAAAAGAACTACTTTATAAGTACACAAGGGTATTCAATCCCCATGTCAAATATTTGGCAGTCACCAAGGAGATGTTGAAACATCTTAAAGAGGTCAACAGTTTAGGGTTTCATCGTGAAGTTTCTCTGGTACTGAAACGATTTAGACAGTGCCGTATCAAATATTTGCAACAAACATTCATTACTGTGAAATCTAATACAGTTTCAGAGATTGGTTTTGAGTCGTTATCAAGCGACTTGCATTTTTTGAGGATTAGGTCCTCTGACATTCCTGTAACTTCCGACGACCTTTGGATCTCAAATTTAGGACCTGCTGGGGCGGAAGCCGAAAAATTAACAAAAGAATATGTCTTCCACTTATTTATGACGGGGAAACTTTCGGGAACTATAGAAGAGTGTGAAAATGATCGAAAATATTTTATTTCTTTCAAAAACAATGCACTTGATTTAAACAGTCAAGTCAGCAGGTTGCAGGAAAAAATTAAAGAAGTGTCAAGTTTTATGGAACTATCTAGGTCTATTTAGTGATAGGTTAGTGACTGGCGTGGATCCAATCATTACATCTCATTAAATCGCAAAGTCAACTTTCGAAGTTTATATTACATCAATACTACATAGTACTGAGATATCTACGATACCTAATAATAATTATCCACCCATCTTAGTTTATTCTTTACTATCACTTTCTATTTTACTAGTTATTATTACTAGTCATTATTACTAGTCATTATTACTAGTCATTATTACTAGTCATTATCACTAGTTTGCAAAATTGGTTTATCCCGGATTCGAACCTACCTTGTTGTCAAGTTTTAACCTGCAATAATAATGGAAGAAATATAATTACACCTCTAAATAACATATGAATTGAAAATACAACATGGATCAATATTTAACTAATAGCTTCTAGATACTACATTTACACTGTGATAATATTATATAAATTAACGTAAATTACTCAACTGGGCTTCTAAAAACGATACACGACCTTCAGAACTATTTAACCGTTCTTCTAGAGCCCTTATTCGGTTTTCTAACATTCGAATAACTTGGCACGGAGATGACTCCAAGTTCGTACTATAATTTGGATTTCCAATAGAAAATGTATTGACATTAGAATGGCTATTAGATATGTTAGAGTCAGCTATCCCTCGTCCTGAAATGCGACGTGGAGAAGTTGAAAGGATATTTGAAAAATTTTTGGGCTCTACTGAAGGCCGAAAAGGTGATTCTGAGGATGCTAAAGAATTGGAGGAAGGAGAATTAGTTGAGTTTGTTGATGCCGTAATAGGTGCTATAAATTGTCCTGGAGGTTGTGAAGTTTTGTTATCATCATTTTTGTTAAGATTGTCTACGTCATCGTAAGTAGATTGTCTTCGACAAGATTTAAGAGCATTGTCATCAGAATTAGAACGACAATATCCTTTATCAGACAATTTTTGGTTTAAGTAATTTGAATCTGACTGTTTTGATCCTGATGAAGATTGAAAGGTTGGGCAAGCGATAGGTGGGAGCTCAAGAGATAAAGCTTGATTTAGGTGCACGGGTTTTGAATTATATTCATTTGTTTCCGGGTTTAAGATTGCTGGAAGAGATGAATTATTATTCTTTGATATAGATTTGTTGAATAAGGTAGAATTTGAGGCAGAGGGATTGCTTTGTTTTGTAACAGAATTTTGATCATCTTGACGATCAGATGGAGGTGAAAAGGTACAAGTAAGAGAAGCCTTTTTGTGCCTTATTAATGCATCACCTCGCGCAAACCTTCTTCCACATTTATCACATATAAATGGTCTTTCCCCAGTATGTAGCATTAGGTGTCGTTTTAGATCATGTATTCTTCTAAACTTCGATGAACAAGTATCACAAGTGAATTTTTTTTCTTGCGAGTGTATGACAAGATGAGATTTCAAGTTGCTTTGACGGGTGAACGATTGTTGACAATGTGGACAAGTGTGCTTTTTGATTTGATGATTTCTACAAGTCGAATCACCTTCTTTTATAAGACAATCTTGATGATTTGGACATGCATCCTTACTCGTAGAGGATTCATGATTGTCTGTATTCAGTGATACCGATGTCATGGGAAGTAGTATCAGATTTAGCTCAATTTAACTATCAATACAAAGTCATAAATAAAATGAATAATAACAAAAAAAGGCGATTACAGGATTCAAAGATTGGATTAAACTGTTTTTATCAACTATGTAGGTAGGTAATTATTGGAACGTTTTTTTATGATTTTTATTTTTTGGGGCGCAGAAACTCTATTTTGTGGCTTAGTTTCAAAATGTCATGTGGTTTTCAAATCTATTGTCACTGCTAATGTTTACATAAACACTGTTTTGGTAAAAAAACGTTAGCTCTGCCACACTTTTCTTCCGGTGAATGAAGATCCTCTAATTTCTAGGAACTCCAAGTTACATAAGTTAGATTCCAAATGCCGCTCTTTACAAATACACAATAATCCTCTTTCAATTCAAATCAATGACATCAATCTGCGAGTCCTCTCCTTCTATTGTGCTCTGATGACATCTTCCTAATTTCTGGACCCTTCTCTGCGATAAAACAATCCCTGCCGTCTGGTTTCGGTAAGGGGAAGAGTTGTCTGCCAATGGGGAAAGATGTCTTGATCACCCCAAAAGAGTTTGGTGGTTTCGGATTGTGGGACATAGACAAGCTACTACAAGGTGCAAGAGCAAAGTGCCTGTATGGGTTCTTGATGACTCTTTTTTTTGCTAGAGATATGGGCTTATCTGTCTATCAAGAAGGTATTCTGTCCTGCCAGTTTGCTACGGTAGGTGAAAAAAAAACTCGGTCAACCATACAATCAACACTTTCATCAGCAAATTCTTTGATCATAATTCAAGCAGTAAAATCCTCGTTGCAGTTAACCCCCGGCAAAAGAAAGAGACATATACTATTTGTAGCGTATTTGCGACCTAGTCTCAACATTATTATCCTTCCAAAGCATCCAATGGTGGATGAACCTAGTGACAGATTAGTTTCATCATAGTTCAAGAAGGTCTCTGAAAGATTGCGTGAGGACAAGATCTTGCGAATCCCAAAGTTAGCTGGTCCTTTCTTTGGTGTTCAAATAGAAGCTGATATCTGGAAGAGGGTGTGGTAATTTCTATCCGTACTATCTCATGATGATGTTCCAACCTCGGATACTCTGAGACAATTCATCTATGGCTCGCTACGAAGCTACAGCAATCCCTCCACCCTTCGAGACGCCTCAAATTTACGTCCAGGTCGTAAAGAGAAGAATTGTTCTTACTGTGGTACCGGAGCTGGAGACAACTCACTTAATATACCAATGTTCCAACATGTTACGATTGTGGCATAGATTCTACTGCAAATCAGAGGATAATCTTAAGGAATTCATTCGATCATTATTTTTCTCAAGGCCAGAGGGTCTTATAGCCAAGTCAAAAACCATCGGTAGACATATCAACATGATCATGATTATGGAGAAACCTTCCAGATTTGGGGAGTTCAAGATCCTTGAAGAAACAGCTGCCTTGCTATAAACAAATATCAGAAGGTGATTACTTTAAGAAATGGGAACCAGGATAAGTTCTCCAACTAAGCTCAATATGAGTTAACGCAAAGATTTTACTTATATATAAAAACATAATTTTCGGATTTCTTAGCACACAAAAGTTTTACTTCAAAATTACAAAAACAACATAGCAAAATAAAGCTAAAAAAAATATTCTCTAGAACTCCTGTGTTGTCTTATATTTCAAGTATTAACTTAAATTATAGTCCTGGTATATACTAACACAAACTTTCTACCATTCCAAAAATGTAAGGTAACCTACTTAGGTAGGTATGTTTTCTGATATATAACATGATGAATTCCCCTTGATAGATTTATATTCTCCATAGCTCTATATTTACAAGTCGTTCTCATTTGAGATAATTAGAAATATATACCATCCTTACTATACCATGCCTAACACGGTACATCTCGTTTCTAGTTTCCCCCATGACCCGCAATATTTCCATAATATACCCCAATTTGTAATGTCTAGAGTAACAAGAAATACAATTCTGAGAAAACAATATAAATAAAAAAAACCCGTTCGTATCGTGACTTAACTCTGTATGTAAAATCATGAAATTTACCCTTAACCGTTCCCTAATCCTGAGATTAAAGCTGTAAAAAACTTGAACGTAAAAGCACCTAAAATTACTATTACAGAGGGGTCAAAGTGGGTATAGGCGGGTTAGTGGGGGAATAGGAGGTCAATGGGGATCAACGGAAATAGTGGGAATAGGGAGGTCAATGGGGGATCAACGGAAATAGTGGCAATAGGAAAGCATAGGAGGGTTCAGTGGGGGAATCAAAGGAAATAATGGGAATAGGAAGGTATAGGAGGGGTCAATAGGGAATCAAAGGGAATAGGGAAAACAGAGGGGACATAGGAGGAGTTAATGTGGCAAAAGGGTTAGAGGGGGTATAATATAGATGGGGTAGAGAGGGACAGAAAAATTTAGAATAAAATTTGTAGAAATTAAAGATATATATATGTATATATATATATATATAGTAATCAGGATAGGTAAACTTAAACGTTAAATAAAAGAAGTTTGGTAATACTTGATATTTACGTGTAAGAAAGAAAGAAATAGAAATACAAAGGTCATAAAGGGGGAGGGGACGTGTCCTTCGGAGTGAGAACCTAGCAGTGACCCGAGGGGCAAGTGATTGTTCCGGGTCGGTACTCTAGGGCTGGGGAGAGAGCGAGAGTTCGGTCAAGAACTGACAGATTGGTGTCTCACAGGAGAGGAAGAAATCAGAGTGTATATATATAGTTTTTGCCAAAAAGCCCTCCGTATCGCAGGGCTACTCCGAGACTTCGAAGGGCACGCGCGTAGCAGCGCCCCCGTCGATAAAGTTGTCTAAAAATGGCCCTTTTATATATGTATATATTTATATTCAAAAGCTAAATATATATAATATATTTAACTTGATTTACCAATTATTAGAATGTTGAAATATTTATAACCTCTGGTAAATATTTTACACTTTCACGATAAGTTTATTTATCTTAATTCAAGTAACTTGGAATCACTTTGAAATATACAGCATGGTCCATAAACTGTTCATGGCAAATTAGCAATAGATTTTTTCAGTTCCCGTTCATAAATAAATAACATGAATTTTCACGTGGGACGTTTATCATTATTATAAATAATATGCATCTTAAACCGTAGAAGTAATGTACCAAAATGATACCTAAATTAAACAATACTATAAAAATAAACAGTTTGAATTTTATTTGAGGTATTACAAAACCCATTAATTACCTTCATGCCTTCCAAGGATAGTCCTTGAGACATACAACATTCCGTAATTCCTACCAATGTATGTTAGATCGAACGAGATTCTGACAGTACTATTTTGCATCTTTACGTGAAGATCTCCAATTATCATCACGTCTCTCTTCGACACGACGCAGAAATTCTTGTTTTTCCAAATATCCATCTTTATTATGTTGGACAAGATCATCTTTCAATCCCTCTTTATCCACGTATCCCATCCAATCCAAACGGGATTTTTCAAGAGTGTTCAACTTTTTTGGTTTTCCTCCAACTTCCTCTAATATGGAAGATTTCTTTCGCTTAGGAACTCGGATCGAAGGTTTTTTCGATTTATCTGCTGGAATCGATTTAATTTGAAAGGTATCATTAGTTTTTTCTACTTTTCGTTCATTTGGCTTTTTGGTTTTGTTTTCTGTAGAAATATCTGAAGTGATCGATTTTTCATTCTCTATAGATTTGTTCACCTTTTCCTTTAAAATTTTTGATTCTTCGGGAGACATTGATACGCTTTTTGAATTATTGTTAGAATTCATGGATACCCAAACAGAATCTACATCTAGAGAACTTTTGGAGATGTCAGGTTTTATTGCAGAATTAGTCAACGGGGACTTATTTTTGATTTGTGACCTAGTTCTAATGGTACTAACATTTTGCTCAGGATTATTATCATCATTATCCGAATGATTACCAGCGTCGCTTTCGCTTTCACTGTCTGGGGGAAGAAAACAAATTAATAAGTCACACATGAGAAAGAATAGTATACTTACCTCCTACTTTGTAATCTTCATCTTCACTTTCTCGATAGATAGAATTTTCTTGATTTTCTTCGTTGGGTGGTATTGACATCGAAAAAAGCCAGAATGCTAAGGGTTAATCATGGTGGCAAGTATCAGCTACCCGACTGAAATAATTCCAACAAAAAGAAGGTAATGTATATTACGTAATACGATGGTTCACTCTCTGTGACTGCTCCTTCGGTTCTGTTTTAAAAGATTCAAATCCAGGTCAAACAGGATTGGAGGACTGGTAAGAACTGTTAATTAAGTAGATCTCTATTATGGAGATTAGGGCTATGAATATGACGTAAATTTATTATCCAGTGTTTCCTCTCTAGAATAATAATGTAGAACTTTGCATGGAGGTTGGCTAAGAAATGTACTACTATTAACCCATTTCCTTGGTAATGATAATTACTATTATGTTATTATATGTATAGGCTTTATAGAATTTACCACCTACATATGTAGGTACTTGGGTATGTACACAGGTATATAATACATTTAACCTTGAATGTTATTCAATTGAATATAGTGAACCACATTTTTTGTTTGTTTTTCTCCCGTCATTTCCAAACTAACTCTTTTATTTTACTACATTCACCAGAATTATAATTCATAGTTCTGAAATCCAATTGCTCTCTCCCTATTCATTTCTGAACAAATTTTCTTAATCTTCTTGATATCATTTTCTTCAATTTCTTTTCATTCTTCTTTAAGTATGCTTCCACATCAAGTGTCGACCATCCTAAGCACAGTATACTGACTAAATTTTCATTTTCTTCATATAAGCTTTAAAGCTTCTACCTTTCCCCTATACTTACATCATTACAATATTCTTGGCCTTTTAAATAGTTCAAATGCTCAAGAGAAAAAATTCTGATGTGGATGAATCTAATACGAAAAGAGCGGCCGTTGATTTATCTGAAGCATCATCTCAGTTAAATTCGACTTCTACTAGCATTTCAGCTGAACCAGTTGCACCAATCATCGTTTCAAGTCACAAGCTAAACACTGAAATTGATCCTGCAACTTATATTCATATTCGACTTCTTCTCTCATTAAGTGATGCCGCGGCTACTATCGGGAGAGGTGGTGCTACTATTGCCAAAATTCGTGAAGCAACTGGAATTCGTCTAAATGTTAGCAGTTACGTTCCTGGAATTCATGACCGTGTTGTTAACTTAAAAGGATCGGCCGAACTTGTTTCAAAGGTAAGGGAGTTTTGATGTTGTTGTACTTATGCTAAACTCAGTTCTCAATTTAATACTAACCGACAATAGGCAGTAGGCTTAATAGTTCGCTCCCTGAACAATGAACAATTTGATTTACCATCGAGTACAGACGCTAAGCCATACACACTTCGTGTCTTAATCCCAAATCGTCTTATGGGCTCAATGATAGGAAAAGGAGGAAGTCGGTTTAGAGAGATTGAAGAAGCATCTGCCGCAAAATTAAAGGCTCAGGAGGATCTACTTCCACAATCGACCGATAGAATTTTAACAATTCATGGGGTTGCCGATGCCCTTCATATCGCTCTGTACTATATTTGCACTACTTATATTTCTCACCAAGAATATCTTGTGACCAAACCTATATTTTACAATCCGTTATCTCGTATTGAAATTAATTTACCTCAATATGGTCAAATTAATCGGCCGAGAATGTATGAAAATTCTCAAGTTCAACCTTACAATCTACAATCACGAATATCCCAACCAATTCGTTTAGGTTTGGCGGGTGCATCTCCTACTCTAGATTTACACTCAAATCCATCACTCAACGATGCTTATAATTTTGCTAAAAATGCACCACGAGGTCAGTCACTAAGTCAGGATGTGTATATTCCTAACAACTTTGTTGGATCTGTGATAGGAAAAGGGGGAGTTCGAATCAAAGAAATTAGGGGTACGTCGCGATCGAGCGTATCAGTCATGGATCCTGATGGTAGTGACAAAAGGCTAGTAAAAATTACGGGGCAACCTGAATCCAATCAATTAGCTATTCAGATGATGCATTCCGTAATTGAAAATGAAAGGAGTAGACAGAAATCGAAAGGTTTGGAATCTTCAAAATTAATCTCTTCTAGTGATTCCTCCACATTTAAGGATAATGTTCCCCCGTATTAACAGATATACTCATCATTTAACTTCTAGAATTATATGTATTCAGGTGTATATACATATATGTATATTTTTCACCGATTTAAACCACTTTTTATCCAGCTTTTAAATACTTTATTTATATTTTTACAGGTACCTACGGTAAAGAATTGATTTTTTATCCCAAATGGATCATTTGTAATATTATTTTGTCCTGTCTGAGTAAAAAAAAGTCATTTATTTTATTTCTCATGTTCTATGCATTAAGTCCTTTTTTTTCTCTGCAACAAACTTCTCATTCCGGTTTTTTCGGCACCTGAACTCCCTCAAAACTAGTACACGCATTATTTCTCTTCTTACATTCAAGTATCTGTAGAATATTCAGTATTCTTTTAGAATAAGGCTTTAGAAGATGTCGCTTGCTCCTCTTTTTTCAAGAGCAACAAATTTGTTGCCTTTACGTTGTGGGGTAAGAATGTGTCCTTGGAGCCAGACTCGACCTTTTTCCTCAATTTCAACACACTTCTCGAGAACAAGAGTATGGGGTAACAGTCTTCAACCCAACCAGCAATACTCTAGATTACAGCCGATGAGCTTGATAAGATCAGGACCTAATGCGTTTGGTAAACAACATTATTCAACTGAATCAGAGTCAAATGAAATTGATTATAAAAAGTCTGATCGAGCAAAACGAGCTGCTCAAGTCAACTTGAGGGCGAAACTTTCTCCAAGAGACACGAAAAATAAAGGAGGGGGGATCAAGGAGATTCTCAGACTTTTATCTCTGGCCAGAAGAGAAGTGAAACCATTGATGCTTGCTGGCTTGTTTTTGATAATAAGTTCAGCTGTTATGCTAACCTTACCATTAACGATTGGCAAAATTCTTGATGTTGCTAATTTGCCTGAAGGTTCCGAAAAACAAGTATTTGGATTATCTCTGGTTACATTTTATTCAGTTGTAGGTGGCTTGTTTGTTGTAGGTGCATGTGCAAATTTTGGGAGGGTCGTGACACTCAGGATCATTGGTGAACGGTTGGTGTCAAGATTAAGAGTACTCTTATTTAAAAGGAGTGTATCTCAAGATGCTGAATTTTTTGATGCTAACCGAGTTGGTGATCTGATTTCTAGGCTCTCAAGTGATACAAGCATTGTTGCCAGATCTTTAACGCAAAATGTTTCTGACGGATTAAGGTCGAGTATTACTGCTTCGTTCGGTCTTGTAATGATGTGTTATGTCTCATTGAAGTTGACCAGTATGATTCTTTTGATAATACCTCCTGTATTTATTGGTAGTATAATTTATGGCCGTCGTGTTCGTCAACTATCAAGAGATCTACAAGCAGCAGTTGGTTCATTAACAAAAGTTTCGGAAGAAAGATTGAGCAGTATTCGAACAGCACAATCATTTGCAGGAGAAATCCAAGAAATAAATCGATACAGCACAAAAGTTCGTGATGTATTCACCATTGGAAAACGAGAAGCCATTGCTGCTGCGTCGTTTTTTGCGTCAACGGGTCTTGCTGGTAATTTAACAATTCTCTCTCTACTTGCAATTGGAAGTCAAATGGTCACTTCAGGTGAAATGTCCTTAGGCGAACTGACATCATTCACAATGTATACCGGTTACGCAGGAAGTGCAGCTTTTGGTATAACCACATTTTATAGTGAGTTGATGAAAGGAGTTGGTGCTGCGTCTCGTTTATTTGAACTTATGGATCGTGAACCATTGATTAAACCCACGTTGGGAGAGAAATTAAAAAATGGACGAGATATTATTAAGTTTGATCATGTCAAATTTGCTTATCCTACTAGACCAGCGATGACAATTTTTGAGGATTTGTCTTTTGAGATTCCAGCGGGAAGTAACGTATGCATAGTGGGACCATCAGGAGGAGGAAAATCTACGATATCTTCTTTATTATTAAGATTTTATGATCCAGTCTCAGGTAAGGTGTCAATTGGTGATCAAGATTTAAAACGTGTCAATGTTAAATCTCTTAGACGTCAAATTGGTGTAGTTTCCCAAGAACCTGTTCTTTTTAGTGGTACTATTGCTGAAAATATTGCATACGGTAGACCTAAAGCAAGTCGACAAGAAATTTTTGAAGCAGCTAGAAAAGCAAATTGTGATTTTATTGGTGATTTTCCCGAAGGTATGGATACCAATGTAGGTGCACGGGGAACTCAATTATCAGGTGGGCAAAAGCAACGTATTGCAATTGCTCGTGCATTGATTAAACAACCATCTATTCTAATCCTCGATGAAGCCACATCTGCTTTGGATTCTGAATCAGAAGCGTCCGTAAACGAAGCATTAGCAAGGCTAATGACAGAAAATTCTACAACAATTTCAATTGCACATAGGTTGTCAACTATTAAGCGAAGTGATAGCTTAATTGTACTAGGAAATGACGGCCGTGTAGCAGAAACAGGCTCGTTTAATGAACTTATCGCAAAACCAGATAGCGCACTCTCTAAACTTCTTAAAGCACAAGCAGAAGATGTGTTGGACGTACACCATGAAGATGTTGAAAACATTGTTGTAGAACAACATGGTGGTGCTTCTGGTGGAATCTTAACCGATGAAGAATCTGGAGAAGTATTGTCAGGGCAAATAATAGAAGAGTTGAGTCAAGAAGAAGTGGAAAAAATAGAAGACGAATTAGAAGAGAGAGATTCAAGCGGACTTGATTACAAAAGATCAGTATAGTTTTCGTATGTACATATACATTATTCTTAACTTATTGGATAGGCATAGAATTGAAACCAAATTCAGATTAAAATGATCTTTTGAAATACATCGTAGGTTTCAAATTAGTTGATATTTTCTTGATGAATAGGTAGATATATATTGTATAATCATATCTAAGTCCATGACAATTTTACCCCAAAAGTGTTAGATTTATAAAAATGTATATTTGCTTCTTGTGACTATGATATTTACTTTATTTCTGAAATATTCTTTCAAACTTCATGAAGTGTATGAAAAGGATATCTGATCTTAAATATTATCATTGTTTAAAATTGCATAATTTTCAGCTACCTACCTACCTATCCTAGTTACGTTAAAGGGGAGATGCAGTCCAAACATTATTTAATCTTTCTAGCATTATCAATAGGACATGAGAGCAAGTGAATACTTGGGCAACTTAAATTTAAGGATGAGAATTAGTCACTGGAGGATTTACATTTTAATTATTGGCACATCTGCCATACCAAATTTCCTTTTCCATTTCCATTTCCATTTCCATTTCCATTTCCATTTCCATTTCCATTTTCATGTCCAATGTAAAAGCAAACTCCCAATTTCAATTCTAATCTTAATAGCCAACTCTCCTCTCAATATCAAGTTAAATATATTCATAGAAGTACAATTTGTTAGTATGAATGTTTGTTTAATTATTATACACTTTTGATTTGTGATTTTATGCACTGTATTTCGATGAACACAGTTTTGTTTCCCCCAAGACTTATATTACAAATAGATATGATACTACTAGTATAAATGATTTGCTTAAAAATCATTCACTGTCACAATTAGTGCACCACTTCCATTATTTACATCAATATTTGAATATATATTTACAACTAAAAAATATAATAAAGTGTGAACTTATTTCTTTTGATATAAAGTTGTGTTGTTGCATTAGAAAAGATAGATAAAATGAAATAAAAATCGTGAGTCGCAATGTTTATGATTAGCAGGGTGCTTATGTAAACATTTATAGAGTTGTGTGGGGAAGAATTGAATTAAGAAGTTTCTCGAGATTTTGTGATGGGTTACAAATATCTTAAAATCAATCCCAAAATAAAAACGTAAATTATTCAACAAAAACACCACATAAAATATCGGTTGTAAATTCACAATAAATTAGTTCATATAAGGTAATATGTTTTTAATATGTATTTGTTACAAGTATCAAAGGAGGCAAGAGACTATGAAGGGAACGTGAAGTGATCGAGTATGTAGTAGTAGGCTAGGTGTAACAATTAAATGAGGGGTATTATAATAGTAGTAGAAAACATCAAATGGAGTTTCTCCACTAGGATGATCAAGTCTTTTCATTACACAGTAATTAGTTTCATCACTGATTTTTGAAGAATTTAGCCCCATCCTAACTGCAATTATTTAGACCGTGAAAGCCTGCATCAGGCAAATTCAACACAGTCTTCTGCTATTTGGTTTTTGCCTTAGTATTCATTTTAAATTTTGTTATAAAATCTTATGTAGGACATTAATCTGATTTATTATTATTGTATCACATGAAGCCAGCACTTCCTATGAAGATAGTCATGTGCTGAATTAACCTTTTAAACTTCTTGACCAATAGAAAAATGTACCAAAAATATGCGGAAAATGTTCTATTTTCTTTTATCCGAAAGTTGTAATCTTGTTACATGTATATACTCTAGATATGATAGGTTGGGATATATTGTGGGAACAGGACGGGGGCCATGAGGATAACCAGAAACCAAATGTACCATAGTAAGGATGTTTGAAAAATAAATAAAAAATAATCAAATAAGGAAGTGTAACAGATTTCGGGAAAATGTACGTTCACCTAAGTATAAATCTTTCAGGGACACTTATTTATTGATAAGTGCGTTTTAACTAAACAAATAAAAAGATATTATTAGAAACACAAATTTATTATTCAATACATTTGTACAAAATAAAACAGGATCATAATTAATTAAGAGATTATTAAAAGAGAAAAAGATGAAAATGGAAATATAGACAACTACTTGGGAACAATTGCACCAGGCATGTAAATGGGCTTGGGAACAAAGTAGGAATTCTCCTTGTTAGCAATACCAGCGTACGCATTGTACCAGGCAATGAGTGCAGTGATGATTCCAAAGTAACCACCAACTTTTCCACAAGTAGGAGAGCTACCAAGATGAGAAATAACAAGGAACAAAAAGGTAATATCCAAGAAGAAGAACAAACCGAAGAAGGCAACAGTCGATCTAAGAGTAAGCAAAAGAAGAATAGTAGTGAAGAAAAACCATCCAAGCAAGAAGAAACCAACCATATTATTTAATTCGGCAGTATCATCACCATAAGAGGCAGCAATTCCAAAGGCATCAGTTTCCAAAGCAGCCCAAGCAAGCCAGAAACCACCATAAGAAGAAAGAGCGGTAGCACCAAAGTTGTTTTCAACCACAATTTCCCACATACCAGCAAGCAATTGAATGAAACCACCATAGAAATAAGCCAAACCAATGACACCAGAAGGGTTGGAGACACCTCTGGCACGGACATTGACCAATGAAAGAACAAAAGTTGTAAGGGCGAAAGCACAAAGACCGAGAGGAGAAGGATTGGCGAATTTTCTTGAAGGAGGAGCACTAAGACCAGGGTTCAAGGTACCACCGAATGCAGCAACAAACTCGTGCTTGTAAACTTTAGTATCGCCAATGTGAAGAATTTCATCGTCGTCGCCAGAAGTGGTGATACGTTGGACGGGAGGGTGTCTGTTATTCAAATTTCCAGAAGAAGAGTCGTGAATAGCAGTTCCCTTTTCGAGATCGAGTTCAGTGTTTGGTTGGGACATTTCGGAAAAGTGTAAATATTAATGTGTGTAAGAGGTTTTAAATTAGTAGTAATAATAAAAGATTGATCTTTTTATATTTATTAGTGCTGGAGATAATGAACCAAAGATGAGTATAGAGAAGAAGAAGAGGAAGGGAAAAAAAGAGAAAAAGGCAAGATATTTATATCAGAAGAGAGGAGTGAGAAGATGTTATTTCTTAGTCGAGAAGTAGAAAAACGGGGAAACAAAAATAAAGTTATTGTGACTCCACACAAGAAATTTTTGTTTCTCAGCAAGCAGGTCAGGTTTCTTCGGGTGATGTACAAACAAAACATGATAGGTAACAAATAGAATCTAAAATGTAATAACAGGCCTTTATTTGGATAAAAAGAAATTATTTTCATTTTCTTCACTCGATGCCCCCCCCTCAAAAGTATTTGAGAAAAAAAGGGCGGGGGTACCTTCCATTCCAGCCGTATGGCCTGAGTTAGTCAGCTTTCATTTTATGATACGACGGACTGACCGACTGACCGATGTGTAGACTGATTATGTTCACAAAATTTTTGTTTTGCTCTGTGCTAATAGAAACAAGCAAAAAAATAAAAAAAAAATAGTTGGTTATGTGGGGGAGAAGTTCTACTTTTTTTCAATTGAGCCAATCAAAAGGTTAGTCAGCAGACAAACAGGTAGAAAGTTTCACAGCGTTTCTGAATTCAAATTCTATCACTGTCGCACAGGTGTGTGAAAAAAACTCACATCATGAGTGACAACGGGACTCGGTACATTGATTACATTATTAACGATATGTAATGAATTAACTATTAACATACCAAAAGCTATTTGTATCAATCAAACAAAATCACAGCTCGTCAGCGATTGATTTCCATCGATAAAAAGCTCTGTAAGCGGGGACCCGGATAAAATAAAGTCAAAATTTAAGTGCATATTTATGGTGAATTTTTGCTTTAATTATTTATGTCTTAACCCAAATATAACTTTATTCTTAGGTTCCGGTTGTCCTAACCAGGCCTTTTTTAACCACATTTTGGTCCTATTGCTGACAACTTTAAAAATAAAAAATTTTGAACTTCACCATATTAGATGAGATTCAACTCTATGAGGACAGGTATAAATTTTTTACTTCTGTGGAGTCATCTCAATTGAAACAGTCTGAAGTTCCAAGTCTCTGTTAGATAAATTATACCACAAATTGCTGTAGAAATTCATGATCTATTGAACATTGCTTCCCGGGTCAAAGGCTTGAAGTCTTCAATTAATCAAAGTGTATATAATATTCCCCTCTCATCAAATAAACCTTTTGTCATCATCGATCACCATGCAATCATTCAAAGTTTCTGTGTGTGTATGTGAATGTTTTTTAATCAATTTCATCAATGGGGTATACACTTATAAAACTGATTACATAACAAAGTTATTATGATTACATATGTGTGTGTATAGTATCTTGATATTTAACAAAATTTTCTGTCTAATTTTTGTCAACATCGACAACGATGCTAACATGGGGTACATGATTCAAAGGAAGAGTGGTTCTAGTCTAATAAGAATAAAAAACCCCGTCTGTGGTCTTACAGGGGCTATCGAGATATCTTCTCATCATAGTAAAAGGATTGTTGAAGTTCAAAGCAGTTGAAATTTACGATGATGACTACAAGATGGGAAAGGGTTAAATACCATGCTAAGTATGTAAAAATCTTTGTTTGTTTATATATCAGATTGTATTTTGTATATCCATTCGATGCTATTGAATTAAAAAAAAAATAAAAAAGAATGTTATTGAAATAAAATATACTACTACATAGAAGTACTATAGAGTCCACATAGTAATTACATAGGAGATCTGAACTCTATGTGATCGCAAGTTGTCGATAATAGCAGGTGGTTGTCACAATTTTTGCAACAACACAAATTTCAAGTCACCCCCTCCAAATTTTCCCAATTTTAATCAAATCCCCTCCTGCCCAAGACGTGTTACTACCCCTCCCCCTCCTCAATTGTTCGAATGTGGTCCCACCACCAGGACAACATTGAATGTATATGTACACATGTGCGTAAATACATGCCTACCAAGGTAAGTATGGACATACATTAATCGGATTATGTAGCAATAGAGCAGCCTATGTATGCACTAAATCCTTTGATTTCTTCCCCTTTTGCTAAACAGTAAACTTGGCTTTTTGTGTTCCCTCCTCTCTACATATCCTTCGCTCCGATTATTTCTTTGATGGTTCCGTTCCTCCTGACTACCTCGTCTCTACAATAAATTCCTCTCTCTGTATGTACATATGTTGGTACATCTGTCATATATCAATTTACTCAATATATACACTAATTTATTCGAAAGTCTTCGCGTTAGTAGATTCCTTTGATCCTATCATCACTAAGGAAGCATCCATCCATGAAATCAACCCCGCGTATCACATTAACATACCCCACCATAGATATTCACAACCTTTTCAAACCCTTCAAAAGTCATCTTGGTATTATCGAGCATTCAACAATTTTGTAAAGTTATTACATGTTCTCATAAAGATTCATACATAATGTTGACAAGTTGACCTATGGAGTAGTGGGAGAATGAACATTAATAGTTTAAATATTGTGTTTAATTTACTTAAAATCCATCCATACATACGTACATATGTGCCTATGTACTACTATGTATGTATGTATCCACGTTCTCTACCTACCTGAACCAAACTAGTAATAATGAGGGGTATTACGTTTTAGGAAATTTCTCCACCAGGTGACTTTGTTTTCATTTTTTTTTTTTTTTAGCTTTATTTTGCTATGTTGTTTATGAAAATAATTTTGTTTGTTATATTATCAGTTTGTATACTCTATACCCAATCGATGCTACTGAATTAAAAAAAAAAGTTGTTTATGTAATTGTATGTATAAAACATTAGTGTGCTATGAAATCCGAAAATTATAGGTTCTTCTGTGTAAGTAAATACGTCATTGACTTCAAACTCCGCCGTTTTCATATGTAGCTACTTTACGGACAAAAATCTTGAATCGGAACACCAAAATCATAGTAGTAAAATTATGAGAGAATTTAAATAGGGTGGGGAAATTATTAATTGTCTTGAATGTGATCAGGTGTTTAGTGAACAACATTTTTAAACGTTGTCTTTTTTTTTTTGTTGTGTGTCAAAATATTTTATTCTGTACAACTCTGCTAATGTGCATGAACGTTGGGATATTTGTTTACGCTTAACCTTTTTGGGTAAATATTCTGCAAGAAATGAAACTCACATTTTCTACCAATGGATTTACGCGAAATAGGTATTATTTTCACATACTTTTTAACGAGTTGTTATGTTTGTTCCCTCGGTGAAAATAGAGTTTACATAGTTTAATGACTAAATTCAAACATGTTCTGTATAAATAATAAAAATATATATAACATAGGGAGAAGCCCAAGGTATGAATACATAAATACATGAAAAGATTAAAGTCTAATTATGAGTACTTGTTAAGATAACCCTAATATCTGGTACTGTATAAGTACAAAATATCAAAAGAAAATCTGTATGCATGTGTATGTTTTTCTTGTTTACTTCTATGTATTTACAAATTTGCATATTATAAAATACGCTGGAACAACAACAACTGTGGAAATCTACAATTAATATTTAGATAGGTAGGTAGTAGTTTTGTTAAAAAATTACAAGTCTCCATTATTTCAGTACTTCGTTGATCCTTTCTAAAAATTCGGTAGCATACAGTAACTTCAATGTCAATTCTAACCAAAGTATGTCACATTAATTCCGTACACAATTTCTCAATCTAAGTTTATTGACTATGCGGATTGCAAAAGGCTGATACTATTCGAAAAACTACATAATTTACTTTCTCTAGTACTGTTAAGTCAAGCGCTTAAATTATTTTTATCTTCCCCCCTTCTTTTTTGTCCATGCAGAGAAAACTTTTTTATTTTTAATTATTTCTGGATTATACATGTTAATTAATATTATTTCAAATACATGATTGACACAACAAATTATTGCGATTAGGGGGTTTAAGATGCATAAGAAACAGCATGTTCACTATTTAAAAAGTTTGTATACGGTCATTGTCTGGAAAAAAAAAGCTATATAGTTTTAATAGAAGACATAACTAGTGAATTTGTGTAGTGGTATAGCGCATAGGAAATGTGTTCAGTATTACCTACATATATATTTTTTAATGATTCTCTTTGTTAAATAATGATTATAAATCATTTTATTATGATTTTCTACCTCGTCCACTTGCACGTAATAATCAAGAATCTTGTGAACTCCATTTACATTACTTGGTTGCATAGTATTTTTTTCTTCTCTATCCAGCTCACACACTACGATTATTTTTAAATAAAAAAATTAGGAATTTGAAATCTTTGACTACTCTGTTTACGTAATAATAATAATAATAATAATAATAATAATAATAATAATAATAATAATAATGAAATCATATTTATAACGCCCCAAGTTCTATATTAATAAATAC
The DNA here is from genome assembly GCA_030568955.1 of Geotrichum siamense (nom. inval.). Taxonomy (NCBI): domain Eukaryota; kingdom Fungi; phylum Ascomycota; class Dipodascomycetes; order Dipodascales; family Dipodascaceae; genus Geotrichum; species Geotrichum siamense (nom. inval.). Next base: position 28,155 of record JAJMJJ010000052.1, on the reverse strand, counting down.
ACAATGAAAATCAATTCCTTACAGAAATTTTTTATTCTGCAATATAGCAAATAAATTTTAATATTAATGCTGTTTGTCAGTCTAACTTATTAATCTAGAATATAGTTTTATGAACTTCATGATTAATAATTCAAATAGAGGAGAAGTCAATACCTTGTCTTTTACTATGTCGTAGTCACTATTAGGATAATTTTAAATGATTGTGCTTAAATTACTCATTAATATACACATACATAACTAGGTAGATAGGTAGGTAGTTATGTGCACATGGACATGAGTATGAATATATACATGTATAATATGTATACATACATACATTCATAGGTATTTATATGTGGGTAGGTATTTGCGGAAACGGAATTCTTCATAGACCTGAAGATTCTTGCTATAAGGTTTAAATAGAAAAGATTAAATCATTCTAGAAATTTTTATCTGAATGTAGATATACTCTAGAAGAATTTCCATATCACATATGCACACATAGGGAAGCATAATTCAGATTACTCTGTCGTTAAACTATTTTTGGCATCAAAACCTTTTTGAAACTACATATGTAATTTATAAAATCAATTTTGTGTTATGTTTGTCGTATATAAATCAGATAAAGATATTGGAGCCTATACTTACTAAAGTGAGTGAATATTAGTGTGCATGATCTTTTTTCGAGGTATCGGATAATTTTATAAAGTTTGCATTGGAACAATAGCCCTTGTTGTAATATCTGATGATTATGGCCATTTACTTTCTAACTTTCCTACCGTTTCTTTTTCATGCTGTAAAATATTTTTATATTGTTCTGTTTATATTAATACCAAGCTTTGTCCACAAATAATTTTTACTCATTTATCAAACTAATACGTTATCTAGGTTAGAAATGGAAATACATACAAGAAGCTATCGTCAAAAGAAAATGAGTAGTAAAAAATCAGTCACAAACAGGCTCAAACCATATTTGACACAGGCATTTTCTCGTGATATATTTCTTCGAATAAAAGTTTGGGTATGTATATCTAGATGTTGATATTACACAGTTGAGTAATACAATTGTTTTTAACCAAAATTTGATAGCCAGCGGAGGAAAAGGCATATTTAGGGAAAGTTCTATTTTGTCATGGATTTGGTGACGACAAGGATGCATATGGACATGTTTGGCCACATTTTCAAGCTAAAGGGTATGAAATGATAGTATTTGATCAAAGAGGTTTTGGGGAAACTTCACCAGGAAAACTTTGCGGAATTTCAAATGAAGAATTGGTGTTTGAAGATTTAGACAGAATGATTGAGTTCTCTCTTGGTTGTGATAAAGCACCATTATATTTAATGGGGAGGGGGATGGTAAGTACATTTAAAATATATTTAATTTGAGATTTTTAGTGGATATGTGATAGTCTACTCCCCAATTATTTATTTTATTGTATTAACAAATGTTTCTTTAGGGTGGAGCTATAGTTCTAAATTATCTAGTAAAAGGAAAATATCGAGAACGCCTAAGTGGATACATAGCGCTGTCGCCGTTGATCTTAATTCATGTAAGTGTAAGTTAATTATCGACCAAATGTACACTACTGACTATTATTTCAAGCCTAGAACAATGCCTAGTATCTTAGTTCAGACAGCACTCCCTTATGTTTCTAAATATTTACCTAATCTTCGCAGAGCACAAAAAATCTGGTTTGAAAATCGTACGACATATCAAGAAAGTTTAAAAATTTTAGGAAGAGAACCTAAACTAGTTGTGACATCTGGAGCATTAGCCCAAGGAATGATTAGTCGTGGTAAAGCTTTGCTAGATTCGGAATATATCAAAAATTGTGTCGATAAGCCGGTAGTAATTTTTCATGGTACTTCCGACTTGGTTGGTGTTTATAACGCTAGCGTCGAATTTATGAACAATATTCGTGTTTCTGACAAAAAGTTATTTAGCTATCAAGATTACTTTCACGACTTTTTTCGAGAAAGTCCGGATAAAATTCAAACAGTATTAAAAGATTTGGACGACTGGCTAAGTTACCATAGTGTAGGAAAATAATACAGGCAGTCTTCTTTTTTGGAAGTATTACGTTTTATATGTATTATGTACATAAGTACCTAGGTATTCATTTTACGCTCGCATATATAGTTAGGTACCTATGTATGTACATATGTAAATATGTATATATATACCAATCTATATATTACTCTAACTGGTGTTTGTAATTATTAGAACATGAGGGTTCCTAGTCACAGATAATCACTTATTGAGATACGTACATACATACATACCGAACACACTTCCTTATAGGTACCTTTTTTCTAATTTAATAGCACATATTAGGTATTTTTTTATTCAATTTCATCGATTGTGAATACACTTGTAAAACTGATTACATAACAAATTTATTATCCGATGTTAACCCTTCATAATTGTAGTCACGATCGCGTTCCTATCATCAACTTTTGTATCAATGGAAGAGACTTGATCGATAATCCATTTTCATCACAAACAATTGTAAACTATATAAAACTAGACCATTGTTGATAGAAGCATGCATACTCCATGTTGGGCGTATCCATATTGTAATCATCTTTTCGTCTTAAAACTATTAATTGGCTTGTATGCCTTTCTCTATAATTTTTCCTTCAGTAATTAATTAATTGGAAATTGGTAATCTCAATGTCGGAATCTGAGTCTTGTGATCCATTTTCCTCATCTCTCTCTGGTCTTGGATAAATTTTTAATATCTGCTCAGCTTTTTGCAGGTTGTCGTGCTCTACATAATTAGGTTTTCTAGGGCTATAACTGGATCTCTTTTATTTTAATTTAATATTTTGGATAAACCCAGTAAATATATCTTGAGTCATGTGATCAATTTTTAACATAGTAACACAGAACTACAACAAAATCAGTTCATACCAATTACCATTAACCTCAGATTTTACGATATAATAAAAGTAGTAGATGTTTTGAAACATAGTGATTATTTTTTTGTAATATAATAAAAGATTTTGAAAACTCAAGTGAGATTTTTTTCCCCACATGGTTACATACGAAATCGTCCATGACTAAAATTATAGTGTAAACACCCGGCAAGGTTAGATCTTTCTCCCACTGAAACTTTTTTTTTCCTTCATTATCCCTTATTTACCAGAAATCACCCACCTAGGCACTGGGTGTCAAGTACTATCCACGTATACCGTGAAATACTAAGAGACTAATAGTACTATATTTTATCTTCGTAATTGAATTCAACATTCAAGACATTGGGAAGACGCATTTGTCATACTTCTTTCCTCTCGATAACTCGGAGGAGATATTATGACAGGAACCATTATAGAAATCACTATAACTTATCCCACATTTCTAAGACATGACAGAAGGGAGTCCACCAAACGTGATGCTTAATCTAACAAAAGAAGATGTCGATTTGCTTTCAACACCAAAATCTGATACTGAAACAACTCCAGTAACAAAGCAAAATTCTAATATTCCTGACGCCAATTTGACAGAAGAATCCACTTCTTCAACTCCAGGAACCAACGCGACTACTACTCCGACAGTTAATACTTCAACTTCTCTTGAAGTGACTTCAAATCCCGCTAATAACAGCAAAAGTACTGGTACGACAACTTCTAGAACCAAAACATTTACTGGCTGTTGGACTTGCCGCTCAAGAAAATTAAAATGTGATTTGAGAAGACCGACATGTTTTAGATGTGAAAAGGCAAATTTAGAATGCGCTGGTTATTCCATTAAACTTAGATGGTCTTCAAGTAATGCTAAGAGAGATTCAAATGATGCGACTGCTAGTGGAAACTCGGGTGAGGAGGACTTTTTTCAACGTCGAAATGTAGACTTCGTACAATATCCCCCTCATATGGTATATGAATACTATGAAGATATGGATTTTATTTTATCGAAACTACATACTCCTAAAATTTTAGGAGATGAAACAAAGGTTTTAGGTCCTTTCGGTGTTTTTCAAGGGACAAAATTCCAGAAACGTAAACTAAAAGGAGGGAAAATTGGGAAACGACGCAAAACAAGTCCAGATAATAAAGGGATCGGAATGTTGCAAGGAAAATCGATTGAATCATCACCTTTGTTTCCAACTAGTTCTCCTGATGTACAGCCTTCGCCAAATAGTATGTTACCTCTTCAAAATGTGGGGTCTATGCTTGTCAATGTAACCATTCCTCCTAATACTCCCAACAGCGATTTTCAAAATATAAACATAGATCACATTCCTGAGTTGGACTCGATATTGAATAATTCTTCAGTGCATAATGAAATCACACAGATTAGTCCCAAGTCGCAATACGCTGATGATCGTTTTTTTTCAGCACCCATGCCTGATCTTTCATTTTCCCTGGACAAACAAGATGGCACCTCTCATATATTTGATCCTTTTACAGAGGGTAATGATGTTCAGCTTGTTGATATGTTCAATGCTGAAACTGTTAACGTTATGGGTGTAAATGAAAACCAAACTATTGCAAATGACGAAGGTGACAATTCTAATATAATTGGCCCAAGTCTTTTGGATTATACGCCAGTTATTGATACTTCCGTCAAAGAAGAGTCTGATCTTTTTATTACTCTTTCAGGTCCTCCGCTTACGCATTTTCTCAGTCAAGATATGAACCTAGGTTTACCGACAAATTCCAAGTACTTTTTACCCCAATCCCGCTATTTATTGAATCACTATATCAAGCATGTCGTACGAGTCATGACTGTCGTTGCTCATGAAAAAACAACTTGGAAAACTATTTATTTGCCTAAGGCTTTGAGTGCTATTGGTGAACTTGTAGGCTTAGGAACTTGTTCTTCTCCCAGGCGGTCTTTGTTGCATGCCTTGTTGTCAATCAGTTCATTTCATTTGGCTTCAAAACTTTCCGAATCATCCCCTAATAAATCATATTATTTATCGCTGGGAAAATCTTTGAAAAAACAAGCCTTGCAATATCTCCACGAATGTCTTCAAAAAGAATCTCTGAACAACTTAAAACATAAGGATATTATGACCGCTATGCTTTCTATGGTGACAATTGATGTCATATCTGGGGAAATGAAAGAATGTCGACTTCATTTGGAAGGATGTAAGCATTTAGTCGCTAAACGAAGAGAAAGTGGAAGGGCAATTTCGAAGAAGGCACTTGTTTTACATCGAATAAGTGCATTTTTGGGACTTATGCAAGATTCAACTACCCTTAATCCTGCTCTTATGGACGCTAGTGTGATAGACAATAGACAATGGGACGATTTCGCTGAAATTACAGATCTAGGATTAGGTTCTCCGGACTCTTACACACTGAAGTTTAATCAAAACACAACTCAGACTGTAGCTTCAGGGAATAATTCAACACATTCGAGTGATCTCGAATATCTATCATATATTCAAAGCGAATCACAATTAAGGGAATATTGGAACCGTTATTCTACAGAAGTTCCCCAAAAAATTGAAACATTTTATGACTATGAACTTGTTTCCACTTATTCAATGTACTGTATTCCTGATTCTCTTACTTTATTGTTCAGTAGGACTGTTAAGCTGGCTCGTCAAGTATGTTATATGAGATGGAAAAGATTACCTATAACGGATGCTGTCGTTGAAAAATGCAATCAACTTCAAGCTTCGTTACGGGAATGGGGTGAATGGTACAACGAAACCAGATTACCTCGTGAATTCACCGGTGACGTACGTGTTGCTATTGATCATCATACATATGCATTTTATTATTCTTTATTGATATATCACTACACAAATGTTCGTGAAATCAACCCGTCTTCATTGCAGGGATTTGTGTCGACTGTTCTAGATAAACTGAACCTGCTTCTGTCAATCAATCGTGACAAAGGTAATCCCGATATTATTCCTTTGTTATTCCCAGGATTCATTGCAGCATGTGAGGCGTTGGGAAAAGAGATGCAGGATAAATTTAAAGACTTCTTTGATAGACTTGCAATTGAAGGCTTGGGTACTTATTACCAAGCTAGACTTGTGGTTAAGGAAGTGTGGAAACGTCGTGAAGAAAACAATCCTCGAGCCGATTGGCGATATGTCCTTCAAGATCAAAACGTAAACATAATTCTTATGTAAACCTTTTTAGTAACGTATTTTTTGCATATTAATTCATTTATTATTATTATTTTATTCTTCACGATCTATATGTTCTCAATGACACTATTTTGACTCCCATTCCTTTGTTCCTTTTTTTGACTGCATTATTTCGCTCATTTTTGTATTGCTTCCTGATACTACTATTGTAACTTCTCTTGTGTTTCGACAGATGCACATTCTTACATAGTGCACATGTATTGTATTTCTACAATACAGACTATATCTACTGAATATAGAGCATATGATCTTTAACTCTCCCTCACAAATGTTTGATTCATATTATTTCTTACATATTAATACACATGTGCGTACATTCATATGTACATACCTAGGTCGTTATGTATATACTCTAGATATGACAGGTTGGGATATTGAGTGGTAGAAAGTTTGGCGAGTAACCTACCCATGTTTTACTATGTTCCCTACTACTTACTTTTTTCTTCCATGTGTATGGCTTTTTTTCGCTGTATAAATCCCACAGCCTGCTGCCCTTCTTCCTTAACAGTATTGGCTATCATTTAAAAGGGTATGATCCTGCTTAAAAACGACATTTTGCAATGGATGAATATGAATACGCAGATCTCTATACACCCCAGCAAGAACTTCTGTTGCCAAAACTCCCTAGGTCTCTTCCATTCGACGAATTGGTATTTATTATCGAAGATCGTATTACAGCGTTAATCGAACTACCCTATACAATCCAGCAAGTTCACGGAACTCCTTTCTATTTGTCTATTATTCGACCAATAGTTGCTTCCCTGATCCTTCCATATGATGACGAACCAGAAAGCACGCCACAACAAAGCTTTAATGATTCTCATTCTTATACAACTCCAGCTAGCCTTAGAAGTGCTCAACCCACAAAAACTCATTTGAAAAGTTATAGCTTCACTGATCAGCATAGAGGTATAGTAGCAGCACTTCTGGTAGCTCGATTGGAATTTTTAGATAGTGTATCGGATAGCTTCAAGTTCAACCCAAAAAATGATTCTGATGACATGATGTTTCGAGAGAGGGGTGTTTTGGAAGCTCGTGCTTATACAGCGGAGCTTGTTGCGATAAAATTTCTTTCTTTCATGACTCTAGAAACTGACAGAATTGAGTTTTTAACATATGAATACAATCTTGAACAAGAAGAAAGGATTGCAAATTCAGCAGCATCAAAAAACACTGATATGGACTCTGGTTTTCTTTTTAGAAACACTGTCTCTAAGTCAACTAGCAATCTGCAAGGCTTAATGGGACAATCCCCATCTAGAGGCATTCCAGTTAAACCTAGTACCTCTATATTATCCAGATCATCAGGAAATTTATCGGCTTTTGCTCAATATTCTCACTCCTTTGAAGATCGAAATCGTCAGATTTTACATGGTTTCGGATCTCCTTCTGAAACCAGGTTCAGATCACGAGCTCCCTCTATTTCTGAATCTGCTCCATTGTTAGGATCTTCTCCTAGAGATGTCAATCATTACTATGACCCAGTCCTTCATACAGCCACGGCTCCAAACTTGAAAAATCACAGTAACTCTAATAATGACCGGTTTGCATCAGCACATGACAGGCTTGTAGAACATGGCCTTTTCATTGAACAATATGCAGATCAAAGCGCATTGGATTTAGCACTTGTAGGACCAGCTGCCAGAGAATTTCTCAGTAGTGATTCCGTACAGAATGTTATTATCGGTATATGGTCAGGTCGGATAATGTTTTGGAAGACAATCGAAGCAGATGCCAAAAAGTGCATTCATATTTTTAACGGTTCAAATTTGGAAGATATATATTCTCGATTGCGTGTTCCTAGGTATCGTGCATTATTCATGATGATGAACTATTCTATCTTAATGATTCTATTTTACAGTCTATTGTTCTTACGACATCAGAAAGGAAGTGCCATCATTTTAGAGGTGTTGTTGAATATTTGGTTTATCGGTTTTGTATTAGATGAATTAAGTCAAGCAAGAGAAGCAGGATCTATTAGCCAATATTTTGCAGACTTTTGGTCATTCTTCGATCTTTTTATTGTGGGGTTTTTTATTATGTCTGCAGCTTTACGAATAACGGGTAAAGTATGTCATAGTATATACTATACAGAACTTAGTTTTGATATCCTTTCATTGGAAGCGGTTTTGTTGGTACCTCGACTGTTTTCATTTTTATCGATTTCTCCATATTTTGGAACTCTCTTACCTTGTTTAAGAGATTTGAGTATAGAATTTTTCAAATTCTTGGTATTGATCATCATAACATATGTGGGATTTTTAACATCATTTTCATTTCTTGGTAGACAAACCTTTTCATTTCATGACATGTCTTGGCTCCTTGTTCGAGTATTTTTTGGTGCATCTTTTGCAGGTTTTGATGCTGCTCCGAAGATTTCACCCATATTTGGTCCTCCATTAATGCTGGTTTTTGTCATATTAACAAATATTCTTTTGATTACTGTCTTAATTTCAATTTTATCAGAAAAATTTTCCGGTATTATGATGAATGCACGTCAAGAATATGCTGTACATTTTTCATCCACGGTAATGGAATCCTTAAATACTTCTGACCGTGTTACATACTTTTATCCACCTTTCAATATCTTAGGTGCTCTTATCCGACCTCTTCGCTTTGTCTGCGATCACAGTACTTATAAATCATTCAGAGTGAAAGTTTTAAAAGCTACACACTGGTTTTATGTTGCAATTGTTTGGGCATATGAACGCACTACCTTGGGTGTTAGGAAACGAAAAGAAAAGCAATATCTAGAAATGAGAAAAGATAGACGCATGTCAGTTGCAAAACGAATATCATTTCAACGAAATCCAAACCCATTTTTAGATGAAGAAGCTCCAATCCAAAGTGAGGGAGAAGATGATTATGATCAACGGGCTATGTACATATCGAAAAAGAGAAGAGGAAAAAAGATAGGAAGTGGCGAAATGAAAATAAGTGAGAGTCGGAAAAGGATGATTTTGAAGCGAACTGAAACATTTTTCCCTAGGTTCAAACGTTTTCCTAAGAATATGAAAAGAAACTTTACGTATGTATAATCTTTCTTGCACTAGTATTTTTAAAACCCATACATTACTAACAGGTCCAGCAGAAGTAGCAATTTTGTTACACAACCCCCTAGTAATACAAGCAATCACACTCCAGCAACTCAAAATAAATGGACATCTAACAAATGGACATCCGGTCCATCTAGCCCCAATAACACAATCAATAATATCAAATAATATTTGACGGTTATGTACTCCAGACATTTGTACATATAAGTACATGTATATTACCTTTGCATCATGAGTTTTAACAAGAAACATATATTAATAAATACTACATATATTTGAAAAAAAAAATTAACTTGTTTGTTTTGTACTCAGTGATAGTCAACATTCAAACTTTTACCTACCAATATACCTACGTACATACCTACCTGTCATCGAAATGTTTCTTTAATTTATTTATCAGCAACATCATTTGATTATATTTGCTGTCCTTTTTACCTACCGTTATATATAGCCTTAATATCACAAATGTGGGCACTGGTTTGTTCACGATAATAATTTTCCAATAAATCTATCAAGCTACACACGCACAATATATGCGCTTATATATGACTGAATAATAGGATATTACTACGTAATTTATATTACGATGTATCTAATGTCGTTAATAATAATATCTTTGATTTCAACAGTAATATTCATCTACTGTTTTCTGTTAGGTAGTGCAATAAATAATGTTGTTCAAGATTGAAGAAAGAACCAAAAAAATGCATATAGTTTTCGTTTTGTTTATCTGAAGATGAGATTTGTGCCAAATAAAGAGAAAAAATATGGAAAGAAATAGTCTTATACAACAGTCTCCATTTCTTCGTCGTCATCATCGTCATCTTCTTCACCGCCTTTGCTAGGGTTGCCGTTGCCATCATTACCTTTGCTCTCATTACCATTGCTCTCAGATCCACCCGTGGACAATTTGCTACCATTTGTCATAACTTCACTAAATTTAACGCCATTTCTCTTTTCCTTCATGACTTTATATTCGGGCTTGAGGCAATATCGCATTGCATAAGGACCTTTCTTGATTAAAGTTGCCATGGATTCTAGAACTTCTTTCAGGTAAACTTCAGGTTGCTTAGTACGATCTTTTAGACCTTTCAGAGACCAATAGTCAAATTCTTCAAATAATGAGAAGAGAAGATCGAGTAAATCATTTCTAGGAAGTCTTGTAGCTTTGTCGCTTGAAGATGTGGCTGGTGACTTCTTTTGCGAACGAATGAAATTTTCAGATCTTTTAAGTGATTCAGAAAAGGAACCACTAGTAACTCCAGGAGGTTCTGAAAGAAAGGTTACTTTAGATGTAGATGGATCGTCCTGTTGTTTCTTACGTTCTTGAACAACAGCGCTGTAACCAGAATCGTCCAAGCTAGGCGTTACCATACATTCATGGCATACAGTCCCAACTAATGCGGTTCTTTTTGGAATCGTTTTCACATACGGTGTATAACGTTCCTGACGATTAGCAAATTTATTAAAACGAGGTTTGTTTTGAATGGGCGCTGCTTGAGGACGAGCTGCGGGTGGAGGGGACGTTGATTTCTTTTCATACTTCGGCATATCTTTCTCGGTAAAAATAAAAGTGTTCGATACAACTTGATTTAAAAGAGACAAGTCGTAGTGATGAGGAATTGAAGGATCCTCATCATCATTAAGAACAAGCTTCACCTTCCATTTAGCATTTGGTGATGTGTCGTTATTTATACGGACATGACCTAGCTCTTTACCAGAATTTGCCTCGACATCCCGCCACTTCTCCATCAAAAATTTAGGAAGTCTTACAAGCCAAACCTTGGTTCCAACTTGAGAAAAATCCAAGTCCAAGGAATCTTCATAAGATTCATCAACTGAGTCATTTTCACTTTTAATTGGTGTCTGATCGCTCATGATTATAGACTGGGGCTCAAGTTTATGGGTCCTGTTTAAAAAGAAAGTGCGGTTGTAACAAATATAGAGATTAGAAAATTATTATGTAATTAAATATTTGTCTTTGTTAGAAGTTCACTATTTTTTAATATTATTATTTTCTTTCATGCATGGTTGGACGTATCGATCACAAATAAAATTGTAGCGATTTATGTAGCTGGAAAACATGGATTTTGCTTCATTATTGAAAAAGGAGATTAAGTCTAAGAAAAATCTGCATACAAAAGCTACAGAAACTACGCATTCTAAGTATGTGACCAATCGACAGCTGAGAGAAACGACCGCCGATACCAGGCAAGAATCTAGCACCGTACCACACAATCAATTCAAAGAGCGGAAGAAGAGAGAACGTGAAGAAGAATCCCATGAATATGAACTCAAACGACAGCGCCATGTTGCTCGACAATTACGGCTTGAGAAGGACAAAGATATAGCTTCTAAGCTAGGTTCAATTCCCGAATCTTCATTATCAATCACTGAAATTAATACGAAATTAAGGTCTCTCGATGAGCCCATCACTCTTTTTGCAGAATCCAATAACGAGAAGATTCTCAGACTACATAATCTTATTGAAAAAGAGAAAATTAGAGAGTTACATTTAAAGGCTGAAGAGGAAGAAAAAAGTATTGATTTGGAACTACATGATTTATCGAATGAATCTCATGTTTGTATCCAAATGTCTGCTACTCTTCGAGTTTTACTCTCAGAATGGTCGACCCATATATCGAAAGATGGAGAACCTACACGTGAAGCTCTTGAAATGCTCAATCAAACTGAAAAGGCCATAATACCTTTAATAGCACAGTTGCGTGAGCAAACAGTTCCAAAGGATCTGTTGGACAAGTTATTCAACTTCTTGAAATGTATCCAAAACCATAATTACCGCGAAGCAAGTGACACTTACATTCGTATGAGCATTGGAAATGCTGCTTGGCCTATTGGTGTTACAGCTGTGGGAATTCATGCCCGAAGTGCGAGAGAAAGGATTACAGGTTATCATACAAAAGAAGGGGTGGATGTTGCTCATATAATGGATGGAGATGATACAAGGAAATGGTTAATTGCATTAAAACGGTTACTAACTTTTGCCGAAGCACATTTAACTGAAAAATCTTTTAAATCTGTCGATACGAACTCAAGTTCCGACAATAAAACATAATGAATTTTAAAACCTATTAATAGCTCTTTGAATTATGATTTTCTATTAATTTTTTCATTGTTTAGCTTCCATGGCAGGGGTGTGTTCTGTTTCGTAATCTATTTCTGATGAATTTTTCCAGCTTGTACTAAGAATAATCCCATTGCTTTCTACATTGCTCTTCGTCATAGCTCTTATCTGGATCTGCATCTGATTACTAATTATATAGCTGGGATCATCCTCCCTTTATTCCTCCTCAATGTCTTCATATTCATCATTAACTAATGTATCACATTTCATGGCGCCATTTTTTAAAGAAGTAGGATAAAAATCAATTTGCGTAGCCTCTTTTTGAGGAATAGAATTTGCATTTCTATCATTCTCTACATTCAGGGATTCTTTAGTAAGAAGTGAAAGCCATTGAACTTCTACAATCTTTTTTAAATTAATAATCTCAATATTGTTTTCAATTACTTTGAATGTAGATTGTGAGGGATCAATCGTTTTAGTCAATGGATCAAATTTATATAAAAATTCAAAGCTAGTAAGAAGCGGAAATGATGCTGACGTAGATCTTTCAGTAATATCAACATTCACCATATCTTTTGGTGCATTCTACATGAATAAAGATATGTCGACTATTTCAGGATTTTGAAACTATTTAAATTTTATATTCACGATTACTGGTGTAGATAATTCACCTTTTGGTTCAAATTTTGAACAATTTTCCTTACCATATGTACTAGAAGGAATGCACATATATTCTTAGTTTTCTAGAGCTATCTTGTACTTTTGTATTTTCTTTAATTTTCTATTCTGCGAGGATATTCCTTAAGTATTTGAAGAACACGGAGTTTCAGAAGAAAAATCGAGAGGGAGAGAAGGAATCCTAATGATAGTTATGAAATTCTCGTTGTATGTTTCCTTTCCAAGTGTTTTGCAGATCTTAGTTTTCTAAAAAGTAGTTAGATCTAAAAATTTGGAATTGGAATTGGATAATACTATTAGTTCAGTACAATGAAAAGCTTTATGGAATCCATTCAATGGGATTTGTGTCAGAGTCGGATTTCAATGCTTGATCAAAAGAAAAAGCTATCTAATTTAATCTTTTCGATTTGAAATAGAAATAAGATTTTATTGCTAGCTCAATAGATTAAGCAGTATCTTCTAATCTTTTTAATAAAAATAAGGAGATTCTACATATTGTTAGTACTGTGTAAGAACCTTGGAAGGTAGAACAACGATAGCAAGTACCCTTTAACGTATGCTTTTATCAGAAGAGCAAAGACCACGTTTTCTACTTCATCCCCACCAAGCGTTAAAGAAATGCCCTCCCCGGTTGTCTCGAACAATTTTGGCAATTTACCATCTCTTTGATAAAATATTGACAATAGAATTCTTAATTTTGAAGAACGTTTATATATTGATAAATACTCTCACCGAACTTGATAGCGCTCTCAAATTTTTTTTCTGTCAAAATTCTATCTATAAAAGTAATCAGTTTGTTAATAGAATTCATTTTACTACTAAAACTAATCTATTTTAACTTTACTTATGAGAGAGATTTGGTTGGTAAAGAAAATGGAAAAATAAACATGGCAAAAGATTATTTTCACGAGGGAAGGTTTTCTTTTTTTTTGTAATCTAAGAATTGTATTCTTGTTACATGTATATACTCTAGATATTACAGGTTGGGTTATTATGGAAAAATGGCGGGGCCATGGGGAAAACCAGAAACCCGATTTACCGTGGTAGGTATGATATTGTAAGGATGTTAGGGCAGGGCGCTGAAATAGGATGTATGGATTTTGGATGGAAAATGCCGTAATTGTGCTCTATCCCAATTTCGAACTTTGGGCAGGGATTTAGCACACCCGCACTGGCCGGCAAGAAACCTTCGCGTAATACCACAGCACCACACAGCAGAGTACAAGATGGGAAAGAGATAAATATTATGGAAAAGAAAGTGATAAATTTAAATAAAAAATGTTCTTTACTCTTTTCTAACCCGAGTAAAGAATCCTTGTTATGTAGTGTTCATCTTCTCCTCCCTCTCCTGTCTCATATATTTTGTATATTACGTTGCTTACATAGGAAACCTATTTGAATTAACTATTTCGATCTCTATTTTATTATTCCCCTACTATGAGAACTTAATACTGTGAATTTGTCTATTTAATTCTTCACTGTTTTTCTTTGTTTCCGAACCAGTAACCATTGCCTTTATAGGAAAGTATATTTCCTAAAATGGTATTATTTAGTATATTTTATGTGTATTATTATACGCACATGCACTGTCTACATCTCTACAATAATAAACACACCTATGTACATACATATGTATGATAGCATGACTTTGACAAATTTTAAATTTACCCAATTTCAATAAAATAAAAGACAAAAAGTACAGATATGAAAGTACATATATATGTATGAAGGTACTATTCTATATAAACAAAACTATTAAGACTGCGATTATTGATAAGTATGAAAGATTGCAAACAAAATTTCTTTGAACAAACTTTTAATAGATTTTTCGTTTTCAACAATGAAATCTATGGACTGTAAGTAGAAAAAAAAGAAAAATGAAGCATGGATAAATCGAGTACTGTTGTGTGCACACATACCAATATACATACATACATACATACCAGTCTTGTTTGAATCTACGAGGTCTGATATTACATCCCGCCCAACTATATTAGTGTTGATGGATTTCAAATTTAATGCAATTAAAACTACATACATACATGTTTGTAGTGGTTAGGGCGTTGGAGGAAGATAGAGAAAGAAGAGAGATTGTGAAAAGTTTAGGAAAGAAATACTTTGATGAGTTGGAAACGAATGTGTGAACTGAATATAAAAAATTCTTATAGACTGACAAAGCAGTGTGGTACAACAATGTAACAGGTATTGGTGACAATGTGTCCGCAGCAAAAATTTCGAGCTCGAAGTTACAGAAACTTATGCAGAAACATGATAGAAACACGTTTATCAGAATTGTGCACTTTGGGTCTGGTTGCGGTAAGTTTGGCAACTACTACCAAAACGACGAGTTCCTATGAAAAACTACAAATACCAATGCGGACAAGACGAAACAGCAAAACATGTGACAGATTGTACATTGTACGTGAACTAGGTCGATCTTGCGAAGAATATCTGAAGATTTGAAGGTATCTGAGCTGCTTGACACAACAAAAGGGATTGAAGCAGTTTAAGAATTCATCCAAAAAATGACATAAACCATGAAAAATTTGAGAGAATAAAATATGAACAAATAGTTAGCAAGGCGAAATGATCATAACATGGATATTACAACCATCAGGGCGTATATGATTCAGAGGAAGGGTAGTTCTAGTCTAACAAGAATGAAAACCAGTCTATGGTTTTAGAGGGGCTATCGAGATATCTTCTCTTCATAGGAAAAAAAAAAATGAAAAAGCAGCTGAAATTTGCGATGATAACTATAAGATGTGAAAGGGTTACATATCATGGAAAGTATGCAAAAATCTTTGTTTGTTTTATAATCAGTATTTTGTATCCCCAATCGATGCCATTGAATTAAAAAAAAATTAAATATTTATGTACCTATCTACAGTGCCTACCTAAGTAATCATTTTGTAACTCATAATATGAATGAATCGTATAGAGCTTCCAATAAGGTATGATATTAAAACAGTATTCAATTTGGTAGTCAAAGAAATCATTCCTACCAGTAGAAATCAAAGCATTATTAAATTATTACATACGATCAGTAGATACCTATTAAATCGTATTTATCCAATATGTATCTTAGAATGCACTTAAATAATGATTCAAGAACACCAATAATTCTGAGTAAACCTATGATTATAACAAAATCTAGTCATAACGGGCCCGCTTATTATTATTGTTGTTGCTACTACTAGAGTTGTTATTGCTGTTGTAGTAGTTTGATTGCGGCTGGTTGGCAAAATTCATCCAATTTTGTTGTTGCTGATTTTGAATAGCTGTTGGATTGTAATATTGCTGATAGAGATGAGGAAATCCATAACCCATCGTACCCATTTGGTTTGGCATTGCAGACACTTGTTGATAGCTTCTATTGTTTTGAGTATTCATGTTGAAGTTGCTACTGTTGTTTGTGTTGCTGCTGATATTACTATTATTATTATTGTTGTTATTATAGTTATTTCCATGACTAGATCTAAAAGATTTATTGTATGAGCTACTGTTGCCAACATTATTATGTTGGTGATGTGGCTTTTGAGTAATTGGCTTGAAAGGCATAGGTGAAACTGATACGAATGTCGCAACTAAAGGGAGATCACCTTCACCTTTTACTTTGGCTTCAAAATGCTGTTTGGCTTGGATACATGCTGTAAGAGAGGAAAACTCCATGTATATCTGACCTTTTGACTTCCCATTTATTTTAAAATCATCAAAAACCAATGATGTAAGTTGACGTTCAACATCGATATCTACCAGATGGTTTCGAATATCCTCCTCAGTGGTCCACCATGAAAGTAGTTGAATGTATAATGCATGTGTGGGTTTCAATGATTGAGTGAAAGTAAAATGGGTTTGATGATAAAATTGTGGTGGAGTCGTTGTGGCCGTTTGGATTGTCGAAATACTGGTCTGAGATTGTTTTGGCGATGGAACTTTTTGGGAAGATTCTAAAGGCTTGGAGTCAGATTTGGTGGTAGACTCTGTAGGGGAGCTTGAGTTTCGTTTGTAGAAGTCGTCATCCTCAAGATCTATTTCAAATTCATAATTCTGGTTAGACATGGTGAGAGTGTAACTTGCAAAATAAAGTGAACCAAATGCCGAATGAACTGTGACTATCAAACAGGTGTAAATAATGTAAAATTATAATAAACCAGTAGTTCAAAATGTGTTATGCAAAAATTTCAGTAGAAAATATGATATTTTAATGTAATTGTGTTATAAATGTGATGTTCTCAAATCACTGCTGAGAATATCTCGAGAGATAGAAATTGCCAATAAATTACAATTAGGGTAGAAGCGGGTACATATGTGTGATTATATAATATCGAAATCACAAAAAATAGAGGTTTGCACTCGCTGTCGTTTGGATAATCAATATAATTAAGATACTATAACTATGCCAGTATTCAAGTTATTCTATTAGGCCAAATTGGAATATATCCATACGTTCAAATGTTCGTACCAAGATATGTCCTTATTCTTAATTGAAACAGTATTGTGATAGACAGCATTCGCAGTTTAATTTATATAAACCTAACCCAGAAATTTCAGGCCACGACAGCGCGGAAAAGTTGAAACAGATCTTTCTTTCCCACCTTTTTCGAGCCTCAAGAAAGAACATTTCACATCACAGCACAACACAGTTAAAGTATCGCACAATGGCTAACGACGGATTGGAAAAAGTTACTGAAATTCCTATTGAATTCCTTAAGGAAGGATCATCATTTTTGCACAAGTGCACTAAACCTGATGGACCTGGTAAGTTTATGGTTTCTTCCTTGTTAAAAATGATGTCACGACTAATGTATTGAAGAATTCATTAAGATCATCAGAGCTGTTGGTGTTGGCTTTATTGTCATGGGTGCTATTGGTTACATTGTGAAACTGGTAAGTATTGAATTTTCATATTTTACTTTTACATCTATTTGCTTCTATGTATTTGTGCTAACTTGTTAGATTCACATCCCTATCAGACATCTCATCACTGTTTAGTTTATAAATCGTTTTGTTTTCAAATATTGAATATCCCTATTTATGATAATGCCCCCTTCTAGCTGATTCTACAGTTATCTTTCATTTCGTTTTCTTTGGACAATGCCCATATTATTTCGATCTAATATGCATATCATTGTTGTAGTACTGTTACAAATTTATTCAGACTGTCCCTTTCAATGTAGTAGAATTGTAGGTATGTAGGTACTTTATCAAGAGATTCTTGATTGCTTCTGTATGGGCAATGATGAGAAGTAAACACAAAATATTCAGAATTTACTTTATCACTCAATTCAGCACAACTCATCACTTCAATGTCCCACGTGATCATTGTTATGTAATAAGTTTTATTAGTGGATAAATTGAATAAAAAAAAAATCCATCAACTGCTCAAAATAAGAAATAGAAGCCAACCGAAATACTTGCTTGAAATGTCGTCCAGAAGTCAGAAAAAGCGAAAAACTAAAGAGTATGGACCTGATGGTAAAGAAATAAATCCTTATATCCCAAAATATATCACAAAGTCGCCATGGTATCTGACAAATAATGAAAACAACACACAAACGGATTATTTGAAACACCAGCGTTCACAGAAAGAAAAGAAGGAAGAAAAATGGTATTCCCGTGGTAGAGAACATACTAGTAATGTTCCAAAAAAGTTTAGAAAAGGAGCATGTCCTAATTGTGGTGCTATTACCCATAAAGCTAAGGACTGCTTAGAACGTCCAAGAAAAATAGGGACAAAATATAGCGGCGTAGACTTTGGAGAGGATGATAAAATTGAAGATTTAGAATTTACATTTGATTCGAAAAGGGATAGATGGAATGGTTTTGAAAGTGAAGAATATAATAAGGTTATTGATAAATTTAAGGAGCATGATTCGTCAAAAGGTGAGGCTGAAGGAGAGTCGACAAGAAGTTTGAGAACCAGGGAGGATCGGGCAGAGTATTTGAAAAAAGATGTTGATGTTAATGACTTCAACCCCAAGAGTAGAACTCTGCGAAGCGAAACTGCTGGGACTGTCAATAACCGAGGACTTTTTCAAAGAAAGCTTACCGATATGGCTCTTGAACATGATAAACTAAGAAAATATGCCGAAACACAGAATTCTAAAGATGAAGAAATAACATCAGAATCTTTGATCCATCTAGAACGAAATCCAACTGAAGCACTTCTGAAGCTACAATTATTGCAAAAAGAAGAAGAACAGATGCTGACTGAGAAAAACAAGAAGCTCGCCGAGTTATACGGAGATCAAAGTGAATATTCCAATCCTAAAAAGAGACCTTTTGTAGAAGAGGTGCCAGTAGAAGAACCTACGCATCCTGTTAAAAAAGAATCCTCAGAAGGAAAAGAGTCTGGAGAGACTAAGATCAGGAGTATACTATCTAGGTATCCTGAAGATGAACTGATAGGAAATCATACATCAGTTTTTGGTTCATATTGGAAAGAAGGACAATGGGGATATAAGTGTTGTCATTCACTAGTTAAACAGAGCTATTGCGTTGGAAAGAAAGGTCACGAAATTAACAAATAATATTTATACATTTAGTCTTGCATTTTTATAGAGTCATTAATTTTCATGTAGAGAGATAAAAAATATTTACCGACTTCCATATGGTAAAATATAAGCTACTAATAACTACAGTTTTGATCCAAATAAATATAACTGTCTGAATACTATAGTAATTAACACTTGTATTTAAATACCATTTTTTTCAGACCATAATACGAAAGTTTGGAAATCTTATGATTTTATGGTCACCATTCGATACATTTCTTTTACATTTATCAAAATTCCAAACGATTCTTCACCTGTTTCTTTTTATAATTAGTAAGAATAACTAAAAAAATATATGAATTTTATTAATTACTTTTTGAGATAGAATTGGTGTTTTTTCCCTTCAGTTGTTATTAACTTGCTTAGTTCAGTCAGTTGATATTTTCACTGTATATAATCTTTTTTTAATACTATTTAGTTCAATAGATAAATTTTTATTTTATTCTGGTTAAAGGAATAGTTATATATGTACCTACATAGATAGGTAGGTAAGTCCATAAGTATGTGGTTAAGAGCCTAAATTAGATACTGAACTGTGTAAATTCAAATATTGTGATGGTACACAAGTACTATTTACCTCCGTGCAAAAGAAATACAGAATAGAAATTGTAAAAAAATAGCTTCATCTGATGTTGCGAATAAGAATGAATTAAAACTGATTTAGGAAATCTTCAAACTTCGTGTCTAATGTTAACAATATCCGGGAAAGACAGTGGAATATGACTGTGAGCACACATGTGTCTTTGTTAATTGGTAAGTTAGACTCTTTTAAAATCAAAGAGTAAATTCAAAATATTTTGGCTACCCACACATGTACATACATATCGTGGGTAATCAATTAAATATCGTGACAATTGCAAACCTACCTAGGAAGATAGGTCTCTACATATGCACGTAGAATTAAATCTTTCGTAATAAAAATACTATGATTATGCGTAAATGTTAATCTTAGGTCAGATATAATTGTTACGACATAAAGAAAATAGTCCTATACACAATTACTTATAATTAGTTTATAATAAATCGTACGTAAAGGCCATTGATTATGTGAATTTGAAGGAACGGCTGTTAAAAATCACATCCGAGTCCTTGAATAAGATCCTAAATTTAAAACATGCACAGCAATACTGATCAAAATATGAGGAAAATATCACACCAAGCGATAATTTATTGAAACAAAGCCAGATCATTGGATCTACGGTTTTGTGATAAATTTCCTAGAAGCCTGGCGAAATGAAAGGCCAATAGTCGTGTGGAAATTTCTACCAATCATGTAAAAGATCAAATTTCACGTGCCTCATAGGTAACATGTACATAGAGTGCGTAAGGCTGTTTCAAATTCTTTTTTCCAAAAAAAAAAAAGGCTGCCAAAATGTATAGCACATACAAATTCTGCGGCATCAAACATAATGGTCTTTGGCAAGGATTCATCAACGTGGAAGTAGCTATTGGCTACCGTCACTATTTTCCATACAGCGCTATATTTGTTCTAATATTATCCTTCAATGCTGAAATATAGTGTCCAGCTCAAGGTGCACTTCAATACAACACAAAGAGAAGCATGTACGGTATATAAATTGTTAAGGCTAAATTTGGCTTAAATTTAATTTGCCTTTTATCCTCAACTTTCTTCACTCCTATTTATATTCTGTGACTTTTCTTTCTTGATCTTTCTATATATTCCACCTTAATTTTCTATCCACTATCTCTTCGTTTCTAAGTTATTTCTGATGAAATACGGCTCCGAATTGTCCAAGAGGTCCGTGCCTGAATGGAGAGCTTACAACCTCGATTATAATGAAATCAAGTATCTAATTAAAAAAGCCACTTCCAACTCAACTTCCTCGTCATCTAGCACAACAGTCGATGATGTTTACAACTCCCTTTTTGAGCAATATCAGTCTGTATGTTTGTTTTGTTAAAATTTCCCATCCTATTTAACTAACATTATCTTTTTATTTTATTTTTTATATCTAGATTGGCCTTTTTGTGAAGAGTAAGAGCGGCGAAATCGAAAGACGACTTCGGCAAGCTGAAAAAATCGTCCATTCAATTGCTGATTCCGACAAGATTAAGGATGCACAATCCTCTAAGGATCCATCCACTACTGTTGGTAGCAATTCTAGACAATTGTTAGTGTACAAACTTCGAAAGGAAATTGTTCTGCTTACCAAAGATGTTCAACGACTCGCTAGATTTATTGGCGTCCAACGAACAGGTTTCAGAAAACTACTAAAAAAGTATGCAAAATGGTCTCAATCAAGTATACTTAGTGAACGGTTTTTGCCAATACTAGAAGCACCAACGTCCTTTACAAATCAAGATTTTACCTCGACATTTTTAGAACTATCTCTCCTTTATGATATTCTAAGACAAGCCAAAACGGCTTCCATCTCAAGTGATGGATTAGACTCGCATCAACATATATATCCGAACAATGAAAAGGTTTGTTCATTTGATTGCGAAATGGTAACATCGATTTCAAATACACTTACATTTTGGATTCACCCAGATAATATGCTTGAAACAAAAATCATATTATTAAAGAACCTTAGCTTAGTATCGGATTCATCAATTCATACTTCACCATCAATCACTAATCTATCGACTTCCTCAACTGCTGTGAACGGAAATACTGGGAAATCAGATGGCTTTGAGCCCCAA
The DNA here is from genome assembly GCA_030568955.1 of Geotrichum siamense (nom. inval.). Taxonomy (NCBI): domain Eukaryota; kingdom Fungi; phylum Ascomycota; class Dipodascomycetes; order Dipodascales; family Dipodascaceae; genus Geotrichum; species Geotrichum siamense (nom. inval.). The sequence continues at coordinate 6,020 of JAJMJJ010000052.1, read as the reverse complement.
TCAGAACTCACCGTGGCGACTTATTTAGACAATGCCAAAAAGTTTAATTCTATTCAAACCAACTCGGAGCCCGGTCAGATTCGAAGTGTCTATGATCGATCATTGTCAAAGTCAACAACTTCCGTTCTCTGCTCTCCAGTTGGAGGATTAAGACATTTTTGCATTGCAAACCTCACCCCAGAACAACGTGTAAATATCCTCAAATCTGAATTCGATCAATTAAGAAATTCTACGAAAGGTATGGACAATATAAGCAAGGTAGCTATTAATTGGGTGGAGAAACGTCAGGCTGTCCCTATTGTTAAGGTAGTTTCAGAAAGAACACGCTTCAGATTCACAGATAAATCAAGCAATATCACCCTTGGTAATCCTGGATCAGAGGCTTCGTCTCCTAATACTTACATGGATAAACCAGATATATGGGCTACTATGGATCATACAATTAAAATTACCAAGTCCGGGGCCCAGAAATCGGATATCAACATTAGTGAAAAAGAATCCGATGTCACTACTTTTCCTCATGGTGTATTGGAAATTCGATGGAAGGGAATGGATAAACCTTCCTGGTTAAGCGAACTTGAGAATTCATACCTTGTATATTCAGTCAAAGGGTTTTCTTTTTTTTCTTATTCTGTTGCTAAGTATTATCCTGAAGTTTTATCAGTTCTTCCCAAATGGCTTGATAAAGTAGATACGGACATTAGACGGACACCTCCTTCTAAGTCTTTATCTGGACGCCGTGCTAATAAATCATCGACAAATCTTCAAGATCAAGCCAGCCAAGCACCGGTTTCCCCAGGAATTTTGTTGAATTCTGAGAGACAACCATTATTAAGAACCTTTTCTGCGAAGGCTAATAATTCCATGTCTTATGGTGCAGCAGCAGAGAGTGATTTAAGTGTAAGCAACAAACCTGATCAACCAGTCGTGCGATATTGGAATGAATTTGATGATCCTGAAGATGGTGATGCGGGAGTATTTGTAGTAATCCCAGATGAAGACATGGATGACGGTTTTTTCACAGATTCCGATGTCGAATATTTGGTGTCATTGGGAGAATCGCTGTATATTAAACTGTACAATATCAAAATGAGAATTCTTAGTCTCTTTGGACACAAACCCAGGAATCGCAAGACTTCTCGCACTTTATCCACAATTTATGAAGATGAGGAAGATGATGAAGATGAAGATACAGAGTTTGAAGGTTACTATTCGCCTCGGTTTAAATCTCACACTCAAGTCCATCACGGCAATGGAAATGACTTTTATTCTAATCGTGCCTCATCTCAAAGGGATTCAGTTCTTTCAGTTTTGTACTCTATTTGCTTGTTCCTTTCAGTCTTAATTTTGTGTACCCTTGTATCAATTCTTCTCCTTAACGATTCAGAAGATCCAGTTTTATCAATGGCTACATATGTGTTCATTGTTATTGGTTTCTTTGTAGCTGTTGGAATCAGTGTTGTTGGGATGGGACTGTTCCTGGCTCGAACAGAATTACCAGTTTGGTGGCATCAGATGCTGGTGTTTGCAACATTCTTTGGTATTGTTTGTTTTGGAGTAGGTGGTATAGCATGGCTGTTTAGTTAGAATCTCTTATCACTTTCAATTATTTGTATTTACTATTCATGATTAATCAAATTAGCATTTCTTTATAATTTATACCGAATTTTTAATCTCTCTTGATTTATTTTATTTTATTATTTACTCTCTGCGAAAAATGATATATATATATACGTTACATATGAAATATGGCTATGTCAATGTTATAGAAATTTATACTGCAGATACATAGTATGGAAGGATAATCAGGTCGAAATGTAGTTGCAAAGCAGTGCATTTAACCTAGTTGCAAAGCAATGCATTAAAATATATGTCTAACATCTTAAAAACACTAGTCGGCGGCATAGGAAGATTCTGTAATTGAACCTTTACTCTTGGACATAGAGTTCCATTGCAATTACCAAAATTAGATATTTGAAATAGTAATAATATACCGTAAATGTTATATTCATCTTACTCTGATACTATTACAAATATATTAGGTTAATATTTCATTCATTTTATTTGGGTGCTACAGAAACTAGATTTTTGAACCCAGTTACATTTTCAAGATCCCAAGATTCAAATATCAGGGTAAACTTTTGAAACGCCTGAAATCTCTGCACACAAGTATCATATTTCTCTCCACAAAATCTATTCATCTGTTCTTTCATTTTTCTTGACATTTATTATAACCATCACTATTCAGTCATGTCCTTGGATACCAGACACTCTATATGGAACAAAGTTGTTAGTTCAACTGAAACACCCTATCCTGCGTGGGGGTTTACAGGTTGCTGTAGGTAGATTTCAAAGTAAGATGATGAATTCCTAGTTAACAATATTGTTAAATAGTATTGGCAACTCTACCAAAAACAATGAAATACCAACAGTTCAGACCAAATAGATTTAGCATTTTGGCATTTGGAGCAGCCAATGCATTTGGAGGTGGGTGAAACTATTTACAAAACAAACTGATAAAACAATGAATTGACTAACAGATTGATTGACAAGGATATATGATTTATGACAATGATCTTGACAATGGTTCGGGGTTTATTGCAAGTAAGTGTATTATTCGGAAACGAATTATCCTATATGCCTTTGCTAATTGAATCAAATAGCGTGGAACATGTTGTATTTGTTTGTCAATGGTAAATCTGCAATTTCTCAATTGAGACCAGTCCCAGCAGCTTTAGGAGGGTTTGCACTATTCAACTTTTTCTATTATGGCAAACGGTACTTGGGGATAAGCAATGAAAAAGGCATAGCACCGCGAGTGTAGGGATTAATTAACCGGTGATATTAGAGGGAAGATTTTAGAGAGTATTCCATGTGATTTATAACTTGGAAACTAATACTTCGTACTTAAATATATTTTATTTGTTATTTTTGCCACGAAAACGACAACAGCAGCGACTTTACCGTGAAGACTCTGCCGATGCCAAAAAATTGCTGGCCAGCGGGGGATTCCACGTGATCACTGATAACGTTACATGTTTTCTGCCAGCGCATCTTTTTGATTGTTCAGCCGTACCAGCTAAGACGACTATGACGACGACGATGAGCGGAGTAGTGGCAACTGAAACAAAGTCAGTGATCTTAATGGATTTAGCAATCAATTAATGTAGCAAAACATAAATACAGAAGGATTTATAAAAAATATTGTCTAAATGTATGCTACTGTCATTGTCTACGCCATTTTCGTTTTTCGGTGGCCCCGGTCTGGAGGGAGAAAAAAGAGGGCCTACGGCTGTGCAGGCCGTGGAAAACCTGTCTGCCACAGAAAACGAAGGGCTACAACTGATAAGGAAACACATTTTGAAACCGTCAATGCTTTCACCTTAGACAGGAGTTGTTCCATAGGACCTACCATCGGTTGCCTACGCGCATCTCGGTGCTCATAAATTTCATTTTTCGAGAGATCGAGAACGTGAATGTTACGCGGATCTACTACGGTAACGTCCAAATTACACTTTACCCCGTCCGCCCTCGCCAGCCTAATCTTGACATGCTTGTACATATTTCTTTTTATTTTTTTTTCTAAAGTAAACAAACAAGTATAAATACCTCCCTTCTCCCTCTTCCATATCATTTCCATTCCTTACTTTATTTCCTTTCTTTCTATTTCCCATCACCTTTTACTTTTATCAACCACATTAATTAATATCCAACCATGTCTGAAGATTCAGTTCTTAAAGAAATTCTTTCTACCGTGAAGTCCCTTCATCAGGACCACGCTGCTCTGGCGCAAAAAGTTTCTGATCTTGATTCAAGAATTTCTCTTCAAGAGTCCTCCCGAAGATCTTCTTTTGCTTCTGGCGATGCTCCTTCTCCAATTCTTGCAGTAAAAAAGAAGGCACCTGGTAAGTGGCCAAGTCGAATTACTCTTACTACTTATCCTGGTCAGTCTGGTGTTGATCCCGCCCCTCTCAACTGGGGTAGAATTGATCCTGCAGAGCGTGGCCCAGTTGTTGTAAACAGAAATGCCTCTACAATCAAACATAGAAATGCGATTGGTGCCCATTCTGGTTCATACTCTATCTACCAAGCTTTAGCAGTAGCATTAGATGATCTACCTGTTGACCACAAACCCGATTTCACAAACGCTGAACCTCCTATTCAAATCGGCCCTCATCCTCAGTGGTCTGACCCAAAAAAGATCGTCGCTATGGATCCATTTGGCCATTTAGCTCCTTGGATTTTTAAAGAGTATATTGACAAGGGTATTGACGTCCGACCTACAATTGCTGTCACAAAGGCTCATATGCAACTGCATGAAATCAGAGATGAAGTACGTGCTGGAAATCTGAAAGTTGATGGTAAAATTGTTCTGAATGAAGAAGGTGATTTAGCGGTGTCAAAGGTTGCTGTTGAACCCGTTTGGTATCTTCCTGGTATTGCTGAGCGTATGGGAATTGATGAAGGCACTCTTAGAAGAACTCTTTTTGAAGTAACTGGTGGTTCATACCCGGAGCTTATTACTAGAAGTGATATTAAGGTGTTTTTGCCCCCAATTGGAGGGTTGACAGCTTATATCTTTGGTGATCCTGCCAAAGTTTCTGATCCCAATGTTAGATTGGCCCTTCGTGTTCATGATGAATGTAATGGTTCTGATGTCTTTGGATCTGATATTTGTACATGTAGACCTTATCTGATTTTTGGTATTAGTGAGGCAGTTAAGGAAGCTCAAAACGGTGGTAGTGGTGTTGTAATTTACTTCCGTAAGGAAGGTCGTGCTCTGGGAGAAGTGACAAAGTACCTTGTTTACAATGCCCGTAAGCGTGGAGGTGATACGGCTGCCGAATACTTTAAGAGAACTGAAAACATTGCCGGTGTCAAAGATATGAGATTCCAATTTCTGATGCCCGATATCCTGCATTTCTTGGGTATTACTAAAATTGATCGCATGCTTTCAATGTCGAACATGAAATATGATGCTATTGTGGAACAAGGAATTTCAATTCTGGAACGTGTGCCAATTCCAGATGTGATGATTCCTCCTGATTCCAGAGTTGAAATTGATGCTAAGATTCATGCTGGTTACTTTACTTGTGGGAAAGTTATGACTGCAGAAGAATTGAGGGATGTGAAAGGAAGAGATTGGGAAGACTTTGATCATTAAACCTGATTTTCCACTAGTAAAAAACATCTATAGATTTGGATTACGTATGTAATTATTGTATTATATTGATTTTTTATTTTATTTCATTATAATTGAAATTGGGGAACCATGAGTGATCGATGCAAATACTATGTGTTAGTTCCGTGTGTTCATACGGTGACATGTTTGACGATCTAAAAAAAATGGTTTATTATAATTATTAAAGAAGAAATTGTACATATAGCAAATCATAAAGATGAAGTCTGTTTTTATGTAAGTGTATCCGTGCTGTGTTGATTTCACCGTTTCGAATTCCACGGCGCGGACCGTTTGAAGTATCTTCATCCACGTGACGTTAACCCCACAGCCGTTTTGAAGAACTACTAACGGTTCCATCGGTAGACCAATTTATATCTGTACAAATGAACACACAAACATAGGCATATGTGTACATTGATATGAGAAAAAGAACATAATAACGAATATAATAATAATAATAATAATAATAATAATAATAAATCTGATTAAAGTCCTATATAAAATCTTATGAATAACAATTAAATAAATACTAATGTAAAATAAAATAATCACAAGCATAAAACATTATATGAATGAAGACTGTGTTATTGTTTGCCTGATACAGGCTTCCATGGTCACATTTTTCCCTGTGCATTTGAATTTTTTTTTTTTTAATTATGATGGGGCCAAATTTTTCAGAAATCCGTAACAAAACCGATTAATGTGCAATGGGAAAACTTAATCATCCTAATGGAGAAACTTATTACCTCCTGATGTAGAGAATAATCTCTTTAAGGGAAAAACCATTACAAGCCAACGGTCCATAGGACCTACCATCTAGAGAGGAGTGCCGGTGTAA
>JAJMJJ010000051.1:45030-62747 GCA_030568955.1 Geotrichum siamense (nom. inval.) | reverse complement strand
TAAAGGGTTTGAGGGGAATTCACAAAATAGACCTAAAATCTGTTCACCAGATTCTAAAAGTTTCACTAGTTCATTATAACTTGAATCATCTCCATGACCAAGAAAATGAATACCACCACCAAATTTTGTTAAAATATTCTTGGTATCAACATAAGGAAATCCATAGCATACAGATTTCAAATGGTTGGCATCCGGGACTATATCCAACAAAGCTCGATGAGCGCTGAAGATACTGGACATACCGGTAGGATACAAATACACATCGTCTTCTTGTACGGTCAATCTTTCACCCTTTGCTCTAGCACTACTATTAATTTCATTTGATATTCTTCTTTTTAAAGCAACTTTCGCCTCATTGGCAAATTTAAAATCAAGATTTCTTCCATATCTTTCTTCCAAGAAAACTGAGGATTCCTTTTGTTCGCCATTCACAGATACAACAGCGTCTGATGGTTTATCAGGAGATTGAACTGATTTATGATAACCACCACATTTAGAGCCAGGCTTAGAAGTACATCCATTCCTTTCGCACCTCCAATCTGCGCCTAAGAACTTTTCCAAACAATATTCGGCCATTCTTGACGAAATTCCTTCACCTGAATGTTGCCAATACGCTTTTGCCACAGCAAAATCCTGAGCTTCGAAGAACACAACACTGATCTCTGTATCAACTACATCCTCTTCTTCCCTCATTCCACTATCTTTTGTCCTTGGAACACTCAATCTCATAATTCTTGGTCTCATCTTACTTCGACCATATTTTTGTAAAAACTCTCGGCACCTTCTCGCAACTTCAACAGTGGGAAATACAAAACACTTCTCTCCTTGTTTCGAATACCTATCCAACATAATGTTTGCCAATTCTTGAATAATGGAATGGACGTAAAACCTAGGATACCCTGATGTCATTCTCTCCGTCACCCAAGCCTTACCTTCTTCGTAAGCAACGTTAGCCTCCCAAGTCGGCAACGTAACTGACACTGCATGAGGAGTATTAGCTGGAATTGGACATCCAATTTCTGTAGGGGGTAATAATGAAAATGGCATTTGTTCTATAAGATTGGGTATAATCAAAAATTTTGTCACCGAGAGAGAAATAACAAAACGAAGATGAATCAATAAGTTTTTAGGGCCGATTTGGAATTTGGGAGTTTACCGAGACTCTTCACCTAGGGTTTCGAGTGAATTTTGTCCTAAATTGTGGCTTTTTTTTTCTCGCGTTACGTTTTAAGGTTGTTACCTCACTCCTAAAAGTTTGTTATTTCTCCAAATAAAATATTGATCTTTACAAACTATATACATATGTAGTGTATTCTATATTGTAAAAATAAAAATAAATAAGTGAAAATTCAAAATCTTAGAGAAAAGTACAAAATAAAACATGTCTAACAATCGGCATTATGTAAGAATTAGCAGGAAGGTTTCGCGCTCATTTTTGTACCAGTAGGTTATGACCCATTTTAGTTATGAGGTGTGTTTTGCGTTCTATCGTTTCTTCATAAAAAAATTGTAGAATTTTTAGCTGTGAGTTTATGTACCTTTCAAAACTACCTACCTACTGTTTACCTATTATTTCTATTCATTTTATCGTATATATTTCTATTGTTTTCACATATTTATTCAATTTTGTTCTGTTATTTTCTTCCTTCACAGAAGATATTGACAAGGTACCTTAAGACCGATTTACCTTTTGACAGGTCCCCAAATAAAAAAGACACACAAAGTTTATATTACTTTTATTTACCTCTTTTTGTTTAGAGAACATCAAATAGCAAAAAATTTTTTTTTTTTTATTTTCTTATTTTCAATGTTTACGATGATTATTGCGATTAAATAAAATCATACATAGAGACACTAAATGTTAACATACATACATAGGTAGATATGTCTGCATGTACTTACTAAATTATATTGATAATTGCCAGATGGTAGTAAGGAATTATTTTTTTTAGGCTTCTCTTGGTGGAACAACATCTGAATAATTTTGTTGGATGGAGTCGTACAGGCCATTCATTTGTATAATATTCTTTTTGAATCCTCCATTTTTTTTCATAGTTTTTGAAACACCATCAACCTTTTGGGCAAGTAGACAAACGTTTTTCGATGTCTGTTCATCTTCGGCTGCTTCTTCTCTAAGCTTAGCAATAATCTTAGTAATAGCAGTAATAATTTCAATCATCTTGTCATACATTCCGTTCTCCATCATTTTTTGCATGAGTTTCTTTTGAAAATCTTTGGTAGGACCCCATTGTTCTAATTCAAGTTGAAGCAACATAAAATATCTAACAGATGCTTCAAGGAAGTCAGCAAGGGCAAGTTTTGAAGCACTGGAGTCCATAGTAGCCTTAGCAATTGAGGCACGAACGGCAAATTTGGCTGTTTCTTCCATAACTTTGACAAGAATAGGAAAAGGGCCCCCTTCTCTAACTTGGAGATTTACAGCATCAGTAAGTTGAGCATTTTTAACTTCAGTTTCTGATCTTACAACAAGGTCAGTGTTGTTAGGAGAAATAGACAAAGGTGTGGCAGCAACTGCACAGAAAAAAATTATCGATGTGATGATACTTTTCAAATTAACCATTTTGGATGAAGATAGTGTGACTATTTGATTTGAGCGATAGTTGGTGATTGATGAATTGGAATTTAAAATGTAGAGGAAAAATGGCTTCTATTTATCTTTTTTTGAATTGATCAATATATCTACCAAAAAGTTATTAAGGCATCAGGAAATTTATCAGGGCATAACTGGTTAACATAAGATAGTTATTCGTTTAAAAGTCAAACTAAAAAGTCATAACTTCACCAACTATGCTATTATTTTCCGGAGTTGTAGCCTATAGTTAAAAGATATTACATGTACTCAGAAGGTTTACTACAAACTTAAGCCAATACACGTAATAGGATAAACAGAGTACATACACACATTTCCTTGGGAAGATACCTCTAATATATTTTTTGAGTACAAATCTTGGAAAGAATTAATGTAAGAACCCTTCTTTTGTGAGAATGAGTTTTACTAAACTTGAGTATTGCAAAATGTTTATAATCAAATAATGAAAAATATACGTCTGATGGTAATTAGTACACGGACAAAAAAGTACGGATTCCAAGGGCCTAAGTACTATAATAGTCAAAATTTATCTTAACTTGTTTCAATAACAGGGTACTCCAGATTTTTTCACATAATATATATGTAAACTTTTTACTTTCCAGTAACTTTTATTATGCTTCTTTGTTTCCTTTTTCTTTTTTTTTTTTTTTTGAGATTAAGGCGGATGAATTTATCATTCCTAAATAAGTTCTTATCCCGATACAAATTCAGCAAACACATCAAATTAAAATAGCACCGGATTGGAAAGCATTTGTCTTTTTTTCATTATCTATTACATATTTCTTTAAGCCCAACTATAGTTCTAATAAGATTTATGAGGTTCTTTGAAAGACCTGTAATATGTATATTTTTATGCAATAGCCCTCTTATAACACGTTGTCAAGATAATTGTTGCATCCTTTTAGTAGGAATACATACATACCTATGTATGCATTTTCCTAAATTAATGGATTCACTTAAAGTTTTTTTATCCACAACGTCAACTAATTGCCTATGTAAGTACAGGTACCCTTCGTTTTCGTTTTTTGTTTTTTTTTCACATACCATTCCAAATTTTCCCCTTTTTCCCAAGCACCTCCAAACACACCCTTTTGTCCAACAAGTTAAATGCCACATAATCAAACTCCATTGAGTGGATTCCCAGATAACATTATCAATTTAACTACACAGAAACGACCGACGGATTATCAAACATTTCAAATTGATGGTTATCGAGCTATAAACTTTTAATATATTTATATCACAGAAATTCTTTATAATAATAATAATAATAATAATAATAATAATAATAAATCCGATTGAGGTCATATATAAAGTCTTATAAGTAAAGATAAGATAGGTACTAAAGTAAAAATAAAATAATAACAAAATAAAACATTATATTAAAGAAGATTGTGTTAAATTTGCCTGATACAAGCTTTCAATGTCATATTTTTCCCTGTGTCTTTTAAATTATTGGCCTTTCAGCGACTGCGTCTTGTTCAAGAAAATCCGCATAATTCAAGAAATAATAGCTGCAAAGGTCTCCAGAGCAGCCAGCAGTTTAATTGAATTGTGATAACCATAGAATTCCGCGTTTTTTTTAAAAAAAAAAAAAAAAAAACAGAGAAAGCTAGGTACTCAGAAATTTCTGAAAATGTACCTCCTGAAAACGCGTAAATTTTTGAGGAAGACTAGCCACTAAAAAAGCTGAAACTTTTTCAACTCTTTTAACAGAGAAAGCTAGCACTTGACTCTTGTTATGCAGAAACCTAAAGAATGTTAATTAACTATATTTCAACAGCATCAACTGGGATGATGAGACTTCAATGGATTGCGGCGACAGATAGCGACGCAAATTTTATTTTGGAGATAAAAAAACTCAAACATCATCCAATCTATCTACAAATAGGCCAGACTAAAAAGGGACTTACTACAATTGGTTGAGATACTTTTAACTGAGTTTATAGCAAACTTCCTTATATATCCTGGATAGAGTTATCGATTTGAAGAACTTTGGATTTTTTGGATCGTCCTATCTCAAAATTCCAAAGGTTAAAATCTTTTATGTTTAGCAATCTGGTCTACTGTTTATAAAGAATGTTACGTTTATAATTTCAAGTTGATTGGCGGAGAATACCTTAATGAGAACTAAATCAATACTTCTTACTATATACTTTATTACGCAGATTTCAACCCCATTATAAACTTATGGGCCATCCTGAGACACAACCTTTACAAAATTTACAGGAGAATAAAATTAACAGGAAGATGGTAGAAAAGCTCATGATTCACAAATGGGAGACTATTCCTGACAGCATGTTTGAAGCGTGTGTCAATTCAATCTCAAATCCCGTTCAGGATGTTATCATGGTGAAAAGTGCAAAAATATCTTATTGCCTTGGAAGGATATATGTATATATATAATCTACGGATTTTAAGTTTTTAATTGATATAATTTTGACATGTATTTGTCGGTAAAATATTTCTGTTGCGATAAATTTAAAAGTTGATGTGGTAGCCGAAATCTGAAGAGGTTTGCGAAGTATGTAAAAAATAACGAGAGATACCTGTGTCTAGGTATGTATTACAAGGTTCATTCCATAAGTTCTGAGTTTTTGAATTACTAGCTTAAGTCATAAGTCCCAGATTTTGGGCACTCAGCAATACTAGGCTCAGTTTTTCCTTACCCTGTGCAGGAAACCTCCTCACTTGCAATATCTTCCTTTTACTAACTTCTTTATTACATATACATCACTTTAGACATATACGAACTTCTTTGAAATAATCCTTTAATTCCTTAATTTTATTTCCACCTGGAAAACATAACAATATTTACATATTATATATGTGTATGGTAAACGTAGAAAAGCGCTATGTAATATAGTAGTAGGAAATGAGATAGTTAGTTCTCCCCATTTTGTAAAGTCAACATTTATGTCATAAAATTCCCGTAGGCTTCAATACGAACGAACTTCCACTCGCCTTTATTGTTTTCAAGTAAACCTTGAAGATCGTAGAGACTCCCGTAGATGTTTCAGACTTTATTTATTGTGATAAAAATGGAACGTTACCCGGCTTGAAAGAAACCTTTTGTTGACATTTCATGGTTAGCTTAGTCAGTGGGTTAGGTTTTGACAGCTTTATTTTCTTGCCTCGCTTATGGTCCCCGTTAGCGTATTTTCGAAAAAAATCTTCCAGTTTTTTCCCCCTTATTTCTTTTCTTCTTCCCTGTCTCCCTATCGTAGATTAAGAGGTGTAAGAACATATCATTTTATTCGTGAGATTTTTCACATTCCATTCGTTTATTTGCAACTTTCTTTACGTTTTCCTATATTTTTGACCGCATTAATTTTATCAAATTTCGAGTCGTCTTAGCATTAAAATGAAGTTTTTAACTACCGCCGCCCTTTCCTTATTGGCCGCTTCCTCAGTCAATGCCATGGGTTCTCTTGGTTTCAACTTGGGTGTCAAGAGAAACTCTGATGGTGAATGTAAGGAAACTTCTGATTTTATTTCTGATTTTGAAGAAATGTCTGCAGAAACCAATATCATCCGTGTTTATGCTGTCAGTGACTGCAATACATTGGAAAACTTAGCTCCTGCTTTGCAGGAAAGCGGTTTTAAGGCCTTCCTTGGTATTTGGCCCAATGATGATGATCACTACAGTGAAGAAAAAGCTGCTCTTGAGACTTATTTGCCTACCATGTCCGTCGACAACGTCGTTGCTTTCACTGTCGGTTCTGAAGCTCTTTACCGTGAGGACATGACTGCTCAAGAATTGGCTGACAAAATTACTGATTTCAAGAGCTTTATCGCTGATATCACTGATGTGGATGGCAACAGTTATTCTTCTATTCCCGTTGGTACTGCTGACTCATGGAATGTTCTTGTTGATGGTGGTAGCAAACCTGCAATTGAAGCTTCGGATATCATTTTGTCCAATGCCTTCTCCTACTGGCAAGGGCAAACTCAATCCAATGCTTCATTTTCCTTCTTCGATGATATTATGCAAGCTTTGCAAACTGTTCAAACTATTAAGGGTTCTACTGATATCCTCTTCTGGGTCGGTGAAACTGGTTGGCCTACCGATGGTGCTTCTTACGAGGACTCTGTGCCTTCTGTCACTAACGCTGCTAGCTATTGGCAAAAAGCTATCTGTGCTATCCGTGCTTGGGGAATTAATACCCTTGTTTTTGAAGCTTTCGATGAGTCTTGGAAACCTGATACTTCTGGCGTTGAAGATGTTGAAAAATACTGGGGTGTCCTTGAGGATGATGGTACTCCCAAGTATGAACTCACTTGTGAATTTTAAATGCATGAATAGATTATCTTTTCTATTCAACACAAATCATAGCCATATCCGTCTGTAATCATCTGTTCACGTATCCTTGAAGGATCTCGTGACATTTTTATCCAATTTTTCATTTTCGCAATATATATATATATATATATACTACATATTTATATTTTTCTTTTGGCACATATATATTTTAATTGTCTCTGTTATGTACTTTTTTTCTTTAGAAAAGAATTGATAAATACATTTCCCTGCACATGGGTATAAGTAAGCTGTGCAAAGTCCTTCAATGATTGAGGATGCATTATTATTCACTTACGTACTACATAGTTACATATGTCGCCATAAAAAGAACCCCTTGGAATGTACCCCAAAATATAGTTTGAGGATAGCAATTCTACTGAGAGGATTTCTTGGGACTGGGCAATAGATACAACTAGACAAAAAGTCATTGAAACATTTCATAGCAATTCAAATGATTACTGTATGTAGGTACATAGGTATGTAGGTAAGTAGGTAAGTAGGTAAGTAGTACTAATTTCTCAGTAAACCCCTGGTATAAGGCTAATTTTACAGCCACTGTTTAGTTTTTTATATACTGATCTAGTATTCTTTGTTACATGTACATACTCTAAGTATGACAGATTGAGATATATTATGGAAGCATGGTTGGGCCATGGGGAAACCCAGAAACCAGATGTACCGTGAAAAGTATGATATAATAAGGATGTTAGCGCACGGTGCTGTAATAGAATGTATGGATTTTGGATCGAAATAAATGTGCTCTATTCCAGGTTCGACCTTGAGACTGGGAGTTGGAAAACCCGGACAGGCTGGCAATTGGAAGTTGATACCAGTGGTAATACCACTGTGCACCATACTGCAGGGTAGGACACTGTCTCCTGATACCTCCAATAGATCCAATACCATTGTTGCATCTCTCATCACATGACGTTACATCCTCTGCGTGACCCTAAACTGGTTGAGCCATTAGCGTCGCATTTTTATAAGTTTTATATTCATTTCTATTTTACAACTACTTCTTGATGTATGTAAAACGTATCTGAATTAACAAGTTATTACCTTTAAACCAAGTCTCATTTCACGATTCATAAGCACAAATATAACAATAACTTAAATAATTTTGATATTTCACACCAACCAGTTTATATAAAATCAAAACCTTACGTGACGGATACATCACATACTATTTTTATCCTCCTTGTTATTCAACTTTCTATAGTACCTCATTATCTTGGAGCCTGTCTTTGATGATGGCCCATTTGCAGATTCCATGCTTCCTGCAGACACAGTTCTTGTATGATTCATATTCATAAATAAAATTTGCGCATTTTCAGGTCTCACTCTATCATACTTTCTCATTCTTACCATAGTGTTGTTATAATCGTTCATGTTTTCAGATGTCAACAAATCCACACTTTGTCGAAGTTCAAGTATCGTGGTGGTAAGAGAAGGATCGTTAGAATCTATTGCAACCTCATTAATAAACTTCTCTAAATAAACAACATCAATATTAAAGTTTTCAATTGCTGTAGGTGTAAGAGATTCTGAAGAATCGATCAGAAATTTTAGTAGAGAAGAACATAAATGATCAAATGCATCCAGGTACAAAAAACTTCTAATAGCCTGTGGCAAATTAACTAAAGTCGAGTTAATCATAGTTTTAAGGTACGTGACCATTTCGGTTAGATATGTACTAGGTGCAGTATTCTGTGTTGTGGTCGTCCAATTATAATCTGCTATTTCTAAGAAATCGTCAACAATTGCGTTGATTAGTTCAAAAATTCGTTCTTCTGCTTTCTTTCTTGCCAATCTAAATTCTTCCGTGGCTCGAAGGGTAACTGATCCTGCTCGACCTGAAGTCCTGCTTGTTGTTAATAATTTCTCAATTTCAATAGAGGCACGTTCAAAATACTCAGTATTGATGAGTATTTGAACAATTTGTTCTTTAGCTGATAATTTAAGCCGTTCAAGAAATGCCTTGCAAACAGTATCAACTAAAAGTGTATCTACCGAGTCTCGAATTATGTCTTCAACGTTTGCCTCGTTATGCTCAAGGTCATCCATAAATGTCTGTACGGATTGGATATAGTTTCGAAGTTCCGCACAGGAAAGAGGATACACTTGAGAAAAAGGAAAAACACGGGGAAATGGTTTTGAAAGCTCCGAACTGTCTGGTTCGAACCAACTTATACTTGCAAGTTTAGCATAGAGATCTTGGTTTTTAATACTCATCGGCATGTAATCGTCCTCATCAACTGTTTTATTAAATTCTTTGATAAATTTGTTCTGCAATTGCGTATTGTATTGCTTAAAAAGCATCATCAACAATGATTCGATTATCGTGATATCGAACTCAAAATTTTGCATAGTAAGAATAAAAAGAATAAGAACATTCCGCAAATTCCTCAAAGTATCTAGAGAGAGAATTGATTCAATCGTGAGACCAAGTGTAGATACCAGGCGTTGACACAATCCTTTCCACAAATCGTCCACATCATCAGATAATCTCAACCCTTTTATTCTCCTCGAAATGAGTTTATCTACAATACAGAAACCAGTGACAGTTTGTAATACAGCACCAATCTCATCTAACGATTCTTCACCATTTTTCACAACAACTCTCATCTTTGAAGGAATCAAATAATCTGTTTGTACCTTTAACTCGATTGCAAAATGCTCTCTAAACTCCACAGTCATTCCCAAACTTGTATGGACAAGTGCACACTCATATAATGCAGATAAATCCTCCTGTACGTATTGATTATTCAAATAATCAAAATCGGATTCTCTAAAGGATAATTCCACAGCAGAATTAAACTTATACGTTGTCAAATGTGTTTGTTCCGTTTGGATATTCCTCCAAAGTTCTCTTAACCTTTCAGTCTCTGAAAATGTTACCGCCCCAACTTTAACCGCAAACTTATCCAAACTAGCTACCCACTTATCCAAGTCCACAAGAGATTCAGTCCGCACTATTTTTGTTAATGCGGGGACCGATTTTGTTATCATATGAGCGAATCCAAAACTCTTAACTTCTTTAAGATGGATACTTTGCAATTCGTCGAGGCGCTTGAGGGCAGAAAAACGTCGGCGTTCATGAATAAGTTCGTATACATTGTTGGTAATATCAAGTACTTGTAAACATGCCACAACTGCATCAATAGCAGAATCAACATTAAGCCTTGTCGCTTTCGTTTCAATGAATAATTTGCGTTTGCTAGCAAGAATCTGACCCGATCGTTGCATTTGCGCATTTAAGTCCAATACCATAGCTTTTAAACCATCTGCTTCCTCTGTTACATGATCTAATTTTTCACAACTTTCCATATATTCCTGTAAATCCCCAATTTGTTAGTTACCAATCTGGCTAGAATAATCAGAGTCTCAGTTATTACTTACATTCTGATCACCATTACACAACATCTCAATTTCCTGATCCTTCGCCCTTGTAATACTATCCAATACACTTGTCAATTCTTCTGAATGGTCTGATGCCAATGCTTCTCTAATGATGGGTACCAATTGATCGAGGTAATCATCGGAACCTTTCCCGTTACCAGCTCCAGATGTACTCATAGTATCTGATAGAAAAAGTTGCTGCAAATGCATGAGAATATCCTTCGAAGCCGCATCCTCAATGTAATCCTCAGGGATTGGGGCAGCGTGCAGAACTATTCCCGACATTGTGATGATCTTATTATTTTATCTGTGTGTATGTGTTGACAAATACATTGGACAGAATTTCCACGAGCGCGTTTCCACTTGTAAAGTACCCTTGCCCAACTATTTTCAAACAGGGTCTTACACACTAAGTACGTATTTTTGTTTATTTCTGATTCCAAAAGCATCATACCTAAAATTACAAACAAGTATTTCCAAAAGTTTATTCAAGTTTTATTTAAAAAAATATATACATACCTAGGTTTGTAAGTATATATTTTTTAAGATATTTTCCTGCATTTAACTATATTTCTTAAAATTTAATTGTGCCTTTTAATTAACTTGGTTGAAAGTGCGGTACAAACGAGCTTGATCCTTCACAATTCAACCTTAGCGCTATCCTCTATTACTTCTATAGGACTAATATTGTTTTTTGTAAGTAGTTCAAAATACTTTTAAGGCTTCTTAATTGGTATTTGTCAAGCTTTTTTTTAAAAAAAAATAAAAAAAAAAAGGCAAGTACATATGATTCTTTTGTAGTAATTTTCCTAAACAGGATAATATTTCTTAAAAGAGCATTATATTGACTTCAAGGATTAAATGAAGATATATGAGAGTTGTTCAGTTCACAAAAATGTTATTTTATTTTTAGATCGTCAAAAGTGTTAAAATGTTCAAATTTAAACATTACATGTATGCATACATGTTGATACAAGAAAATATCAATATTTTAACTAATACTAGCAATATGAGATCTAATCTGTAAAAAAATTTAAATACGTCCCAGCATTTCCAATTTTCTCATTGTGCCCGGTTAAAGCCAATATTCAAAATTTAGACAAATAGTAACAACTTTATTTTTTTTTCTTTCTAGGCAATGATTTGTACAATTGTGCGACAGAAAAATCAATAATTGAAAGTTAAAAGCCCTTTATAGATTCTTAATGTCACATAATAAGGTCGATCGAGTAACATCAATGATAATTTTCATGAATGTTTGATATGTTCAAACGCACAAAAAAAATATGACCTTAAATTCTTGCATCAGACAAATATTAATAAATTAATCTTATACATAATGTTTTGTCCTAGTATTTATGCAATACTTTATTTATAAGATAATAATAATACTATTAAATCTGATTAAAGCCCTATACAACGTCTTATTTATATTAGGACGGCCCGAAAAACAGACACAAACTTAACTATGGCATCAACATTTATACAGCTATTGAAGAGGACCGTGTTTCCAAGTTCTGGAGAAAAAAAGAGAATGATTTGACGCAAATTCAGTGCATTCAGTAAGGACGCGTTGGGTAGTAGCAAACTTACCACACTGACAATTTTTTGTTTTACTTTTAGACCACAAAGTTTTTATACACACTAGATATTAAGGTAGGTAGGTAGGTATGATATTTACCTACTAGAGAACTATGACCAGGAAAAAGTATGACGATCCAACTGAGAATTTTACGAAAAGCAAAGAATAATAATATTAATAAATTTGATTAAGGCCCTGAAAGAAAGTTTTATGATTTTTAAAAAAATAAGATACATTCTTTTAAGGAAACCAGGTCCAGTTATGGGGTAATAAAAAATTTCTTTATTAATAATATTAAATATTATTATTAATAGCCACAAAATAAAACATTATATAGAAGAAGACTGTGTTAAAATTTGCCTGATAGGCTTTCAATGTCACATTTTTTCTTGTGTCTTTTAACTTCTTCTCAAGATAATAATAATAATAATAATAATAATAATAATAATAATAATAATAATAATAATAATAATCAATCTGTTTATAGTCCTATATAGAATCTTATAAGTAAATATAAAATGAATACTAACGTAAAAATAAAATAGTCACAAAATAAAACATTATATAAGAGTAACCGATCCGAAAAATTTAACCCTGGCCGCAATGAAACGCAGAAAAACAACAAAACGTACAGTGAGAAATGTCACCTTGTAAGCCTGTATCAGGCAAAACACAACACAGTCTTTTATATAAATATTTTAATTGCTAACGTAACTATAATAATAATAATAAATCTGTTTATAGTCCTATATAGAATCTTATAAGTAAATATAAAATGAATACTAACGTAAAAATAAAATAGTCACAAAATAAAACATTATATCAAAGAAGACTGTGTTAAATTTTGCCTGATACAGGCTTACAAGGTCACATTTTTCCCTGTGTCTTTTGAATTCTTATAGTTAGGATGGGGCTAAATTTTTCAGAAATCAGTAATAAAACTGATTACCGTGCAATGGGAAAACTTGATCATCCTAATGGAGAAACTTATTACCTCCAGATGTAGAGAATAATTTCTTCAAGGGAAAAACCATTACAAACCAACGGTCCATGGGACCTACCATCTAGAGACAAGTGCCGGTGTAAGAGACAGAAACTTGACCACCGCATCAATGCCCTCACACGTATTGAGGAAAACCTTGACATCAAGCTCCGGAGAAATCTTTCTCAAGATGTAACGATTTGCAGCAAATTCACTGCATTTTCAAATTCACTGCATTACTAACGTAAAAAAACTTGATCATCCTAATGGAGAAACTTATTACCTCCAGATGTAGAAAATAATCTCTTCAAGGGAAAAACCATTACAAACCAACGGTCCATGGGACCTACCAGGCTCTAATACCATATTATTTGGAAGATTAATGTACAAATTAATCTTTAAGAAGAAATTTCGAAATTTTTTTATATATAGTAGCAACGATTAAAAATTTTCGCTGTAGTGGCATTTGGTGGAAATGGTTCAAGCGCCGAATTTTCATACTGTTTGGAAACAAGGTTGTTTGGTGTCCGGTTCGAATCCGAGGGTCCGCATTTCTGAGCTGATTGAGTAGTCATCATGCTTAGGGTGCGTTAAGTACAGGAACCACACTCGAGGGGAGCAATCCAGCAGAGAAGTTCCTGCCCACGGCATGGCGAAAAGGATCGCACCGAGCGATTAGTGTGATGTTGGAGCAATGTGCTGTAACCACTTTTTTTTTATTATTCATTATGTTGTTCCTTAGGGTGTCAACATGAAGAGGTACGCATAAGTATTTGTAAACATATGTTTTATATCCCATCTCTTATGTACTATGTAAGATTGTACATAATTGTTATTAATATTCATTTTACCAATTAAACAAACAAATTAACATTGGTATATTCTAAGTTATAATATTGCATTTCATAGTTTTATCATGTCCAAAAGATGGTCCAATGAATAATGCACGATATCCTGACATCATTGACAATGAGTTTTTTTTTAGCTATGAAAATTCAGGCCCTTTAACATCTGATTTAAATGTTTTTTCTTGTGAACAGTTTCTATAAACGCGTAGTCATTTATAGTTCTAGATTGAAAGTTCACTGATTATTTATCTCCTTATTTCAAGCTTATTTGAGAAATTATGTTGATCCTTCGTAAATCATATTGTGAGGATTTCCTAAAAGCTTGACTACATATGTATATATTCTGGCCATTGTTATTTCCCTTTTATCTTGACAAAGAACAAGAAAAAAATAGTCAAAAATGCAAAAATAAAATTTTAATTTGTGCGTGGCAATCTGAAATGTGTATATGTACATATGTATGTCTGTATGTAACTAGTAATAAACATAAACATAGTGATGAAATCATTTATCGGTACTTGACGAAACCAATATCAGCAGCCTTTTCTCTGAATGACTGTCTGCAAATGTTGAGACCATATTTGCGAATAACAGCGTTGCGAGAGTTAGTGATGCGACTATCAACATGGTTAGTTATAGGAACATAGGACACGTGAAAATATTTCAAATGGTTCTGGATTGGAGGAGATGGTTGGGTTCATTACTTACCAAGCACGAGAGCCCTTGCCGTATTTTCTGGGATGTGAGTACCAAACGTTTTCGTGAGCCATTATACTTAATATATTAGATGATTAGAATTAAGACATAAATATTATAATGACCGTAAAAGAGAAAGATTGAACTTACGTTGATTAATGATGCTTGTGATCGAAAAAGGAGTAACAAGGCAGATGTGTGTGAAATATTTCTGACATAAACCCTAACCTACCAATACTACATTGGGAAGTGGCAGTCACAGGAGCACGACCGTATTCAATCCAAATCAATTTTTTACTACAGACTAAATGTGTTCAGTGACTTCTTGTGTGACAGTAACTTACAGTTTCGTGATAAATATCAATAAATTACAAAACGGTATTGCACCAACTTTAATAAGAATATTGTTAAACAAACAAAAATAGAAAAAGTTTTTGTCTTGTCGTTGAAAAATGGTGGGAAGCATTAAAATTACATAATACAGGTATTGATTCTTTATGCCTTTGGGATATTTGGTTGGGAGTTAAAATAAAAATTTCAAAAAATGAGAGATTCGAATCTATTCAGTACCCACGCATCATAGAATCATGGCTGGATCTCATCAGCATCGCACAACATTAAAGAAGACTCATAAGAGTTTTAAATCTAGACACGCTACTAAGGGTGCCCTCAAGACTCAGATTAAAGGTTTGTAGAATGACCAAACATTTGTGTTTAGTCTCATGTGCTAACGAAATTCAATAGGAAAGGTCGAGAAAGATGCCAGTAAAGGGAAACCGCACGTGCAGTCAAAACTGGATAAGAAAAACAAAGCTGCTCAGCTAAGAGCCAATAAAGCTATTGAAGTTTCTGGTAATAAGAAAATTTATACTGGTGCTAATGGCGTACCTAAATTTGTTGCACTCGTTCCTTTATCACCTAGCATCAACCCCGGACCTGTTGTCGAATCATTGAATGAAGCACTCGATGTCAGCAACGTCCAAATCAGCAATCCCGGAACTACCAGCTTATATTCACCAAAGTTTAAGCAAAATTTAACATATATCATACCTCCTAGAAATTTCATGAGTATTCTTGACGCTGCCAAAGTAGCTGATTTTGTTGTTTTCTTGCTCTCTGCTACTGAAGAAGTCGATGAGTTTGGTGAACTTTGCATTCGTTCTATTGAATCTCAGGGTGTATCTACTGCTTTTGGCGTTATTCCAAACATCAAAGATATCGATGGTGCAAAAGTCCAACTTGATGTTAGAAATTCTCTATTCAGTTTCTTCAGCCATTTCTTCCCAGCAACTGACAAGATCTATGCATCTGAGATTTCTTCAGAAGCGCTCAATTTGTCTAGAATGTTGTGTCAAAAGTTTCCCAAGGGTGTTAATTGGAGAGATGAGAGACCTTATTTATTTGTGGAAGGATTGGAATGGCAACATGATGATTCAGTAGAACAAAGAGGATACGCCGTTTTCGAAGGACATGTTAGAGGAAAAGGATTTAATCCTGATAGACTGGTACATATCCCTGGATATGGTGATTTCCAAGTTGCTAAGATTGAAAAAGCTCCTAAAGGACACGGTTCAATGGACATTGATGAAGATACCTGGGTATTTCCTACTGAGAATAAAGAATCTTTAGATGACCTGGTTCCACGGGATGAAGATATGATGGATGAAATCGATGGTAATAATGGACACGATAAAGCGTTGGGTGTTCGCCTGGATGATCATCATTATTTCAGAGATGAGTACCGTGAAGAGAAAGAGCTAGAAATAAACACCAGAAGAATTCCTAAAGGTATGTCTGAATACCAAGCCAAATGGATCATTGATGATGAGTTGATCGAAGACGAAGAGCTTAGTGAAGAGGAATACGACGAGGATATGTTTGATAATAATGGTGAAGGTGACTTTGGTGTTTCGAAACCCAATGGTTCTGAATATGATACCATGACTGAAGCCGGTGATTTTCAATCTGAAATGTTTGTCGAACTTTCAGCCGAAGAAGAACAACGTCAGCTAGAAGAGTATAGAAAGAAAGCACGCTATGACTTACAGTTTCCAGATGAAATTGAGTTACCCCCTTCGGTAAGTGCTAAAGAAAGGATGAGCAGATACCGAGGTCTAAAGAATTTAAGTAGTTGCACTTGGGATGTTGAAGAAAATGATCCTCGTGCCCCTGAAGAATGGTCTCGATTACTTAGAGTGCAAAACTACAGAGCTACTAAAAATCGTATTTTGAAAGATGCCATCATCAATGGCAAGGTAGAAGTTGGTACTAGAGTTAAGATATACGTTATTGCGAATGAACTTATTGTCAACAGCATAAAATCTGATCACATTGCATTCACCATTTATGGACTCCTAGAACATGAACATAAACAAGGTGTTAACAATTATAGCATATCTCAGAACACTGAATATAAAGAATCTATTGCAGCTAAAGAGCCTTTAATAGCTCAATGTGGTCCTCGTCGTTTCCTTATTCGACCAATTTTTTCACAATATGGACGTTCGTCTAACAATGTTTATAAGTATGAGCGATATCTGCACCCAGGGCAACAATCCACTGCATCATTCATTGGCCCAGTTTCATTTGGCAATCTTCCTGTTTTGTATTTTAGGCAGAATGGTGAGAAACTGGATCTTATTGGTACCGGATCTGTGATGGATATTGATCATACACGAATTCTTGCGAAACGTGCTATTCTTACTGGAGCACCATTCAAAATTCATAAAAAACTTGTCACCATCAGATATATGTTTTTCAACCGCGACGATATTCTCTGGTATAAAGCGATTCCTTTGTTTACAAAGACAGGTAAAGCAGGGTTTATTAAAGAACCTCTGGGCACACATGGATACTTTAAGGCGACATTTGATCGCAAGATATCAGCTCAAGAAGTCATTGCTATGGCATTGTATAAACGTATCTGGCCTCGTACTTCGATGATTTGGAGTGGCCATAATTAAATAAAACTCTATTTTTTTTATTCTTTTTGTAAGACTATTTTATTTTGGCGTGTATAAATAGTGTTTTAAAAGTAGGGTTTATTTGGAATTTAAACATACTATGTGTTTATATATAAATACAAATACACACATATATATGAACAGACATGCTAATATGAAAGTAGGTATGTATTTAAATTTATACTTTTGTTACATTTTCAACTGATACAACGTCTATGTAAAGGTAAAAAGTGATGAATTCTCAACAAGGTGATCCTACTTACATAGGTAGGAACCTAGGTAGGTAGGTAGGTATCTATTTTTTTTTTTTTTTTTTTTTTTTTTTTTTTTTTT